>OOFB01005090.1:402-12013 GCA_900323305.1 Trachyrincus murrayi
TGTGATTGCAAATTGCTGCCAGCAAATATGGAAATCCACACAATGATGATCTCTCTCTACCTCTCTCTCTCTCTCTCTCTCGCTCTCTCTCTCTCTCTCACTCTCCCTCTCTCTCTCTCTCTCTCTCTCTCTCTCTCTCCCTCCCTCCCTCCCCAGGTCAGTTATATCAGGCTTGGCCGTGGAAACGTATCCTGTACATACTGTATAGTGACTGGACATGAACATGAAGGACAGGAGGAGACCGTTCAGACTTACAGATCCTCGTTTCCCTCGTAGAGGAGAAAGCCAAAGTGTTCCTTTAGTCCCAGCCAGACACCCTAGATGGACAGAGATTAAAGAAAGGCTATTTAAAGTAAGTGCAAGTTGACAGTTGCTCAAGGTGAACGGGATGCCCTGAAGAGAAAACTGTGAGGAGTATTTCAATGATTCGAATATGAACTCCACCAGTTTATATTTCATATTTTACAGTTTGACTGCTTTATTATTTATTTTTTCCTTTATTAGGCGCACATGTTCCAACTGTGGAAGACAGAAACTGAATCTGAAAATGTGATGGACATTCTGTAAAGCGTTGTCTTGAATTTGGACACCAAACGATATAATTAATGCATTATTAGGATGCATCTATATATTGAAAAAGCCACAAGGATTCGTTTTTACAAATCTATCAAGAATACAGACATTTTAAAATCTTATTCAAATTGTGAGCAATGTAGCTGTATGCAAATTAGACATATACATAAATGAAATACTATGTCATATTAGCATATCTTCTGTGTACTTTAGATTTGAGGTATTTCCAGCTATTTCAACACAATTCTGAGTTGGTGTTGTGGCTTTAAAATGTCCAACATGAATATGTGTATTACACAGTGGACAGGTGTGCTCCAACCCGATTAGTAGTGTTTTACTTGTTTTTTTCATTAAAAGGCAATCCTAACAATCTGATCAGGGACAGAATTGAATGATATCGTCCTACTACACTGTACAGCCAATCAGAGTCCCTCCTGCTAACAGGGGGGCGGGACTGAATGAACCTATCAGCTGTGCTCCATCACCCGAGCTCCGCTGCCGCGAGGGACTGCACCGCTTCAGTTCACTGATTTAACAAAACGATGCTCTTTCATACGATCCTACCATACAATATCACACCATGAAAACTAATATTTAATACATCTCCCAGACGTGCACATGTTGGACTTTACATTAATTGAAATCCATTTTTATTTAAGTCAAGCTAAAATCTATAAATGACTTGGGGGCACAGAGGTGAACATTACAGCAAGTCTTAATCCCAGGGTATGGTATGGGCACCAGTATTTGATTTGACACTGGACTATTTAGGTCTAAAGGACATGGGGGAGGTCCCATCAGTCCTATCGCAGCTCCGTATAAATATACATGCTTAGATTTGACTGAAATAGGAAGGTGACACCATTGTTTAGAGTGGTGACAAAGAGTAATGCGCTGTATGAGCCAGGGGGAATAGCTACTGTACAGACCTACATAGTTTCAAAGTCGGGACCTGGGACGGGTCACATGGTGCAGTAACCATATGCTCCATAACCACGAGGTCCCATGGAACAAAATACACAGAGGCACCGGAACGGACAGCTAAGCCATGAACTAGTTTCTGTAAAAATAGTGATGATGATGATGCTGACGATGATGATGACGATGATGATGATGTAGGCCTAATGGTTAATGGTTATCGGTTATTGTTGTTGATGGAGATTGACCGTTGATAATGAGAGATAATGCTGATGGTGAGGACAGAAACAATGGCCAACAACAGGCAGTATGTGGACTGCTAAATAAATCACAAGTAGCCCACGGCTGTCATTTTATTTATTTACTTATTTATTTTTGGGACCATCTGCTGACCATGTTCTCTGACTTGTTATTATGAGGCTGAGAGAGGCTAATTGGACCTAAACAAACAAGTAAGACTATATTGGACACACAGACACCAGACGGCCTGCCAGGGGCCACAGAGAACCTTAAGGGACGGGTAAAGGACAACTGTAAACACCTATGCTATAATGTAATGTATCCACAGTCGTTGAGTTACTCTACAATTACCAACTTGTGCAAGACGAAATTATTCACAACCACCGTTATTTAAATAAAAATGAAGTATGGAGCAATTTAAGTAGGCTAAATAAAATAAATGGAGGTTAGATTAAAACATAGTATGGCAGTATGGTTCCCTGTCATGTAGTGTTAAACGTAAATGTATGATATAATATTATATAATATTATGGACTTTAGACGGGTGAAATGTTCGGTAGACGAGAGCGCCATCTCCTGGATGATATGGGCCTGTTGCTAGGTAGAATACAGCGGGTGGACCACTAACCACTAAAATAGATAATATCAAACTAGGAAAATTATAGCACTAGGAAAATTATAGCAGTGGCTGTGTTTAGCACAAATGTTTTTCCTTGACATTCCCGTCTCTGTTTCATAGTTTACTGACAATAAATACAAATAACCAAATCACACGTGGTATATTTTATATTTACTGCTACAGGGGGACTTTAATTGTGAAAAGCTCAACCCGGAAGTGCTCCGGTCTGTCGTCCTGTAGCTCTAAAGATGGCGTGCTCATTGCCGACCAGAGTTTCAATATATTGTAGTGTTATATTGCTATTATGCACACATTTAGCGTGTTGTAGCAACGGTAGAAAGGTGTGTTAAATCCAGTGGTTATATTTGATTATAATGAAACAGAAGCTGATAACTACTGATTAGCCTCAGCTAACATGCTAATATCCTTAGCCAACAAGCTAATATCCTTAGCCGACCTGCTAATATCAGTAGCCGACATGCTAATATCAGTAGCCGACCTGCTAATATCAGTAGCCGACATGCTAATATCAGTAGCCGACATGCTAACTGCTGTCTTGTCGTTTTATTCTCAGGCTGGCGATGCGGTGGACGTCGACTTTAGTGGATTTTCTGTCCCTCTTGAACACTCGTTTGAAGTTGGTGAGTTTTGTTATATATATATATATATAGCTCTGTACAGCTAGCTTCAACTCGGCTAATCCTCTTGTTCGGCAGACATTCAGTTTCAGTACAGGGAATAATTATTCTAATGTGACACATACAATACGTATAGGTCGTTACTGAACACACAAGAGACAAGTGATGTAATGTGTGTGTCCATAGAGTCGACGTCTGAGTGTGTGTGTGTGTGTGTGTGTGTGTGTGTGTGTGTGTGTGTGTGTGTGTGTGTGTGTGTGTGCGCGCGCGCGCATCTCCGTAGATGATGGGCCGACGTTCAGGGTCCGAGGGTCGCTGATCCTAAAGCCTGGGAGGGACCCTGCCGTGTCTCTGTCCCAGAACCAGCTGTCAGAAGAGGACAGGACTAGACTCAAGGTGAGGCCGGACTAGACTCAAGGTGACGCCGGGACTAGACTCAAGGTGAGGCCCGGACTAGACTCAAGGTGAGGACAGGACTAGACTCAAGGTGAGGACAGGACTAGACTCAAGGTGAGGCCGGGACTACACTCAAAGTGAGAACAGGAGGACAGGACTAGACTCGAGGTGAGGACAGGACTAGACTCGAGGTGAGGGCAGGACTAGACTCGAGGTGAGGACAGGACTAGACTCGAGGTGAGGGCAGGACTAGACTCGAGGTGAGGACAGGACTAGACTCGAGGTGAGGACAGGACTAGACTCGAGGTGAGGACAGCGCTGGTAGTCGGACGCACTCTCGCATGTTTTAGCCCTCGCACGGGTGGGTGCACACGAGGTGTCGGCCTGCTGGGCATCAACATGGAGTCCCGTGAGTACACTAGAGAACCTTCTTCTGACCTGTTGTGTTTACTGCTGTGTTCCCTGCAGGAGGTGGCCGCCGTCGACGGTCTGTACAGGATCCGAGTGCCCCGCGTGTCCCTGCAGGCTGACCGACTGACCGAGAGGCAGGCCGAGGGTTACCTCACTGCGTTTGTCAGAGCAGTACGTACCTCCCTCTGCAGTAACCGCAATACCTCGTCAATACCAGCACTAAATAGTATTATAATATATAGTAGTATAATAGTATTATTAAATATGGCGGCATATGACCGAATCCACAATGTACTTCTATTTGATTCCTGGCAAGTGATGGAATGACCAATGAGAGAAGGTGTTGTTATGTCCATGTTACAGTATGTGTAAGACTGGGTGGCCTTTCAGCTTATGATCTCTATTTACCTTTTTTCTGTTTTCAAGTGCAGTGAACCTACGACAGTGAAACACTGTATTCCTCAGCATACGTTTTAAATATAATATATAATAGTATGTAGTGATTTAGAAGACTCTTTTATCCAATATGATTTATAGGTCAGTCCCGCTCCTATTATTAAATATCATAACTATATCATAACTCATTCATGGTTTTTGTCCTCTTGGCTGGTGAAATGACTTCTGTTCATTAACACCCCCCCCCCCCAGTGTGCCATGGTGGAGTCCCACCTCAGTGACGTCATCACCCTTACCACAGATGTCTCCGGCTACCTCATTGGCGTCTCCATAGTGACGCTGCCCGGGGCGTGCCGAGGCAGCGAGGTGGAGGACGAGGTGGACCTGGAGGCGTTCAACACCACCCTGAGTGTCATGGCGCCCGTCAGTGCACCGGGGTCAGTCTGAGATTCGTTCATTCACTCCCTACTTGATCATTTTGAATATAGCACTCTGTTGCAAGACCCTGTTGGGCATTAGGTATGCCCTCTCAATATATATTTATATTAGTCTTTTTTGATCTTCAGCTTTCTTTTATTTCCTGTGTTTAGCAGAATTGCTAATTTTCTCATAGACGGAGGATGTGTTTGAATCATTCCCTATTCCCTACATAGTGAACACTATGTAGTACACTACTTTGGAAATAAGTATAGGGGGAATCCGGACACTAAATATGCACCGGAAGTCTCCGTGCTGTATATTGGTGGCATGAACAAGACGACACCGTTAGATGTCACCCTGTGACAGCTCATTTGCATAAAGAACCCGTGTGCCGGACCATCTCTATTGGATGAATCCGATGGCAATGAAAGCAGCTATGCATCATGGGATATAGTGTCAGTTGTACACTTATTTTACGTCGCATTATGGGTGTTGAGTAGTGCACTATATAGGGACTGTACACAGACATTACGAAATGGGGACACCCTAATAGTGCACTCTATGGGGCACAAGTGGATGACCAACTGGAACACAGCCAGAGTATTACCCTATCTCAGGGGCTGTCTCAGGGGCTATCTCAGGCGATAGCACGCTGTTACCTCACTCAGCATCTTCTTCTTCCAGGCCTGAGACCGCTCTGTTTATTGAACGCATGAACATGGAAATAGAGAAGAAGGGAAAGAATCCGCAAGAGCAGAAATCTTTCTTCGCTAAATACGTAAGTGTCCACACTGCTAACACCACTATCTCTAGATGGGCTCCTCCGCTGACTCCGGACAGTAACACAACATTTAATGTATTTATTTGTTTGACCTTCTGCATCTGCTTCCTCAGATGGGCGAGGGTGTTAAAGCATCATTAAAGTCTGGTAGAGGTGTAGTTACATTGCCGTGATGTAACTCCAAATATTGGCGAGATATCTTCAATAGTCGCTCCATAGATTAAACTTGATAATCCAAAATAGTATTCTCTCCCCCATTGACTTAGATTGCGCGGAGAAACAGGTCTCAAAGTCACACTTTTAGCACACAAACGAACGTGGACAAAGCGGATTCTGCCCACGTATAAAATAACAAAACCCGATTCAGTGTTTTATATATACATAAATATACATCGTTTATATTTGTCATTCTTAATATACGTGTTGATGGTATTTCATGGGCAAACTAAATGACCTGGACTCGAGTTTGTCTGATATCTCTCCATGAATTCTTAGTACATAATATTATAATATCATAATGTTATGATACAGAGTAACAGAGGCCATGAGCTTGTGGGTGTCTGGGTGAGCTTGTAAATACACAGTAACCCCCCCGGCCCCCCGGGGACATGCAGTCAGTTGGTGACTAACTGCATGCAGTGGCAGCCCTGTACCTCAGGTCACCTTTTCAGCAATACTCAAGAGATGCCTTCCTTCCCAATTACTCACAACTCTGTTGCCGGTAGGTTGTGAGTACACCCGGCTCTCCATGTAGGTCTCAGTCACACAGGTCATATAGATGTCTAGGTCTCAGTCACACAGGTCCTATAGAAGTCTAGGTCTCAGTCACACAGGTCCTATAGAAGTCTAGGTCTACAGTCACACAGGTCCTATAGAAGTCTAGGTCTACAGTCACACAGGTCCTATAGAAGTCTAGGTCTACAGTCACACAGGTCCTATAGAAGTCTAGGTCTCAGTCACACAGGTCCTATAGAAGTCTAGGTCTACAGTCGCACAGGTCCTATAGAAGTCTAGGTCTCAGTCACACAGGTCCTATAGAAGTCTAGGTCTACAGTCACACAGGTCCTATAGAAGTCTAGGTCTCAGTCACACAGCACTTTTTCTGCCTGACTGAAAAATGTTTTTTGTTTCTGGGGTTTTTTAAGCACATGATTTTGAATTTATGATCATGTAAAGTTTTAATTGTAATTTCTGTTGTTGCAATACATTCATTTGGATCCCAGTAGGATGTTTGGCTTTTAAAACCTCTGTCTGCTCTGTGATGTGCAGTCTGAGAGTGTCTGCAGTGACCTGTGTGCCTGTCTGACTGTGTGCCTGTCTGACTGTGTGACTGTGCTGACTGTGTGCCTGTCTGACTGTGTGCCTGTGCTGACTTGGTACTGTCATGCTGTGTGCCTGTCTGACTGTGTGCCTGTCTGCCTGTGTGCCTGTCTGACTGTGCTGACTTGGTACTGTCATGCTGTGTGCCTGTCTGACTGTGTGCCTGTGTGCTGACTTGGTACTGTCATGCTGTGTTCCAGTGGTATTTGATTCTGGGAGGCGCTATCTTCCTCATGGTCTCCAGTTCGGCACAGTCCCCAGCAGGGGGCGACAGAGAGCAGAGCTGATTTCCCACTCAAGTACTGTTCAGACTTTTGGCTCTTCAGCTACTCACTCTGGCCTGTGTTTGTCTCTCTTCCTCCTCCAGCGAGTTGTGTGTTTTAACCTCTGAGCAAACTGGAACTCACCTCTAATATCCCACTCCTCACCTCCTGGTTTCGGCCTTTTCCTCCCACGGTCAATGTCAAACAGGTGTAGTGGTTTTCTGGCTTTCTTACCAGAATACCAAATCACTGGTAATACAGAATCTGACTAGGTTCATGTCTTGCTAACGGCAATCTCTGGACTGTTTTTAAGTTTGTTTCTTTAAACGTTAAGAAGCATAATCAAAATTGCAGTAATAACAAATCGCCGTGCATAACGGTTGCAGGGTTTTGGCATTCGACCGTGGGAGATTTAGATTGTCCACCTCACGTTCAACCGTCTCTTCATCACCTCTAACAGTTTTTCCTCCTATCGTCGAAAATCAATGGCTTGGACATAGTCCTGGATAAGGGAGGAACTTGAAATTGTTGTGGATGAGGGTTCAGTAACTGCAGTTAGTTGGTTGAGCGATGCTTCATGACAAGTAACCTGAGCTGTGTTCTGTCTCTCCAGTGGATGTACATAGTGCCTCTGGTTCTGTTCCTGATGATGTCGGGCGCCCAGGACCAGTCTGGGGGAGGAGCCAGCGGCGGGGCGCCCGGTGGTGCCGGGCGATGACTCCTTTTTTAAATGTGACAATAGTTGTTTGAGACGAAAGTTTTATTGAACAGTTTCTAACTGCTGTACATAATGCTATTTAAACATTTCTCGTACAATTATAACAAGCTGTAATATCCGAGCAGCAGATCGTCTGCTTGAACTGTTATGTCGTGGACTGCATTTTTTTATTCTAATATGAAAATAAAGTATTTATTACTTCCCAGTAGATATGTTTGCCACTGACTACACCAGTTAGCAGTCTTTTTAAATAGCGCTGGTTAACATTCCCCACGGATCCCAACAAGTCTGTATGAAATTTAAATTGCAATAAATGTCCCAAGTTACCGTCCCACGGGCGTGTCTGCTTACCCGAGACTCCAAGAACACCCGAGTATTTACAGGCTTGTTATTTAAAGATTTACTTGACAGGATCAACAGAAAACATATATTATTCATGGTGGGTAAGAGCAGTTATTGTTTAGTGATCACATGTGATTAGAGGAAAACTAATTTAAGAAATAAGTGCATGTCCTGCCTATAATTCAGACTAATTGAGAGCCACCAAGATTAGTAATGTCTCCCTTTTTTAATTCTGTGTTTTGTCTGCAGTTGCTTTACAGTGAATAAAACATGAATGTAACAAATGTGTAGTGTTTGAACAGAATATAAGTATAAACCCTGTTCCTATACGTAGGCCTATCTGTAATCTTTTGTTTTAAAAGCTTTTTGCCAGATGTGAAATAGAATGAAGGCCTACAGGTCTGGTAATGTTTTTAATATGTAATATTATACTCCTTTATGTTAGGCCTATACAATATTTGGATCACCGATTCATAATTAATTAATAATGTATTTATTTACGCTTTTTAAGGAGCGCTTTCGTGTTATGGCTGAATTAATTTCTCTAAATCGTATATAAGAACATCAACTCTTCTGATAATGAAGCAACATTATGAAGCTATGTCTGAGTGAAGGTGACCATCAAGTGAAGCACTTTGATGCCTTCAGTACGAACCCGTCCTCCGCACGCCAACCCGCCTGTAGAGGACCTGTACACCTTATTTATAAGAGTGTTTATGAGTCTGGACAGCAGGTCACAGATGTGTGGCCATGCAGGCTCTGGAAAGTAAACATTATAAATCCCCATGTCGACGTTGCATCAACTGCCGGGCTGTTTTTAGTCCTCGCGTCCCGCTCGCCACGTATGTCCTACCCATCTTCGGAGGTCCTGCCGCTTTAACACGTGTGTGCACTTTGACCCTCCCCATCAACAGTCTCCCCTTCTTAGAATCCCCTCACGGTGACACACCGTTACACTGTAACCTCCACCCTCACACCACGCTCACACCACCCATCCCTCCGGCCGCTCACACCACCCACCTGGCGTTAAGATAGGAGGGACAGCTGAGGAAGAGAGAGAGAAGGGGGGGGGGGTCATCTGTTTGTAAGGAGACCCACTACAGTATAGTGGATCTCTCTACGCTGTTGATCATCCGTGTTGTCAGCCACGTGATCGAACATTTTGTTTTCCACTTTTCAAATGACCATTTGAACAACGACGGCTGAACAAATAGTCCTCTGCCGTAAACACGGTTGGTGCTGTACGTAAGTCGCCTGCGATGGATGCTGAACCGCCAGGAAACAGGTGATGCTGAGAGGGAAGTCACGTGACCGCTGTAGTGCACAGGAATGTGATTCTATGCGTTTGCTGCAGCTAACTGGAGGAAACTACAGAAGCTGTGGTTTCCATCAGAGTACACCTGATGGGGAGCGGGAAGCTCCACCAGGTTTTGAAAAGTGGTGATAAGTCAACATAATCCAGGTGTCATAGCGCAGAAGGTATAATATTTCACCAGTTATAATGTATTATACTGCACTGATTACCACTGATTGATTTACAGCAGGAAGAGCGTTCATTATTAAACGATAGCGGCAGAACTCAACGACACCAGATAGATATAGCAGCGTGCTGCCATGATGCAACCAAATAAAAGATGGGTGAGCTAAGAGGTAAGCACATATACACATGAAACACACTACCGCCCGCATGCCACGGCTGCTCATAAACCTCTTGGCTTACAGTCGCTTGGAGACCACAAATGTCAGCATGACACCACAGGGGGCCCCTGCAGGATGTGGTGTGATTTAGGAGCTCTTACGGGGGTTTATGTTGCACTAAAGTTGTGGGGACAGTTGATTTTGGCACTGTAAAAGTCTAACGATCTGGGCTTTATGAGAGATAGTTAATCATGATCTATAACTAGTCAAAACGTCTGTGCCGGGTCACCCCGACGGGGATCCCTAACGTCAACACACACTACAGCCCTTCTCCGGTTCCATGATGGCCTCATTGAAGGTGGGATGAAGAATGGAAAGCAGCTACCGAACGCCCATCGTAGAATAGTTAGGGAAGCAATACATGAGAGAATGACTGGCAGGATGATGTTATTTTAACATTAATAACAACAACAATAATCATAATAATAAAAACTAGGCACAATGTTCCTGCCAAACTCTTGTTGGATGAGGGGCAGCTGACTTGTCAATCAATGGGGTGCCAGCCCGCCAAAACAGAACCGACAGACAGACAGACAGACAGACAGACAGATCCGTCCTTCGAGGATTAGGCTTCTCATACTTAGTGTGTCCCTCGTCTAATCATACATTTCACCCCAGCGATGCTAAGCAAGCAAGTAATGAAGCGCTGTAATTGGCTATTAGAGGACTGGGCCAGTTGTTAACACTTGCTATGTGTTAGGGAATGCCAGGCAGTAACAATGCAGTCCACCCCATTCCCAGCAGGTTGTTCTACTCCTCAGGCCGTTCTGTTGACGACGTTAAGCAGCTGCAGGTGATGACAATTATCTGCAAACACCCCACACTGGGCATGGTGCGTGTGTGTGTGTGTGTGTAAATCAGGCTGTTGCACTCCATTAAAATTCCTCTTGTGATAGAGGCCCAGTGCAACAGGAAGGTCTTTCCTTGGAGTGGTTTTTAATGAAGACATGAGCCAGCGGGAACATCCTCTGTTGAACGGGTAGCGACGGTGTGTCAGGGAGCCATGTAGCCGAATCTCTGCATTATGTAACGTCATGTCCTACTCCTTATGAAGAGAGATTAGTCAAACTATAATGTGTCAAGATGGGGCAGAGTTCAGTATTTTCAGTGCAATATTTATGTGATTAATTTCTCGTGAGACAGAAGTAACCGGGCAGCATGAGTCAACTGGAAACAGATATTCTGACAGAGCGTTTCACTCACTAACATTTCTAACAAATTACACTCCAATAATAGCTCTTACATCTTACCTACAGCAACTTTAATAAAGCAACGTTACCAAGATAATCTGCTTGAATAGAATAGTTTTAAGACGTTTTGTTGTTGATGTCGACATTCTGTCATTTGGTAGTTTTAGCAAAGCAAACAACTCTTCGTGGTGACATAACAACATCCTGTTGACACACCATCAGAATCACCATCAGTGTGTGTGTGTGTGTGTGTGTGTGTGCTTGACTTCTGACCCTCACTCGGTTGTGGTCGCTCTCTTCACTCTCCACCTGCAACACTTGTTTTGGATTCACTTCTAAGATTTAGTGGATGTGTGTGTGTGTGTGTGTGTGTGTGTGTGTGTGCACCGGGTCATGTGTATGTAAAGGAGTTTGCATACTTGAGATATTCCGGGGTTTCGCTTGTCTCCATCCATCACATCCTTGGAAAGGATCCATGAAGTCACAGGAGTTTCAGATGTCAGAGCCACCCGGCCTTCCAGTGAGCATCACATCCAACCAGAGACCCACCCCCCTACACCCCCCCCCCCCGGGCCCCCCCGCGCCCCCCCCCGCCCCCCCCCTACACCCCCCCCCCCCCCCCCTCCCCCCCCCCCCACCCCCCCCCCCCCCCCCCCTCCACCCCCCTCCCCCCCCCTCCACCCCCCAG
>OOFB01005092.1:27056-37182 GCA_900323305.1 Trachyrincus murrayi
GTGTTTTTTTTTTAGCGTGGGTGTCCGCAGTAATGTATGAATTGAACCCCTAACCTTGGCAGTGTTTCAGTGATATGGTGCCAATTAAGCTACACAAGACTGTGTAGAGAACGAGCAAGATACACAGATACTGCGGCCATCCATGCTAAAGAATATATACATGCACTCACGGTATTGTATGAAAGACTTTGTATAAAAACCGCCACCTAAGGGCATATATTATCAAATGGCATATATCATTATAGTCTTGAGTGCAAACATTGCAGCTTTAAGTCGAATGAAGTGTCTTGATTTAATGTTTTATGACTCCTATGTTTGATTGAACTCTATAGGCTGTAAGGGCAATGAAAGTCAAATTTGTGTGTTTGCATCCGTGTGTGTGTGTGTGTGTGTGTGTGTGTGTGTGTGTGTGTGTGTGTGTGTGTGTGTGTGTGTGTATGTGTGTGTGTTGAATATGACTGTTTAGATATAGACATTCAGACAGACATTATATTGCATTACATTTTGATTTTATTCTATTTTAAAACATTTAAATGTGCTAGCAGTTAGGAATAAAATACCAGATGCCTTTCAGTCCCACACAAACAGATCACCTGAATCACCGTGGCCTAATATGGGCCGCATTAGAAGAACAAGGTACAAACCTCAGTTATTGTGGAAATCAAGCATACAGTCCTGTTGTTTCTTTTCTATACAGTCTATTAAATCACGTAGCACCTTGATTCATGTTGTTGTTGTTGTTTTGGATTTACAGATCAGATCAGTGGTACGTTTGTTGAGTGGCCCCTATAGGGGCGTTTGTTTTGGGGCTCCTAGGGGGCGATACCCTGCTGGGTCAGGAGCTGGGAGATGAAGCGCATGGCAGGGCTAAGGTCCTCCGTCAGGTCCTCGGGGAGCGCCGACACCACCGACGCAATCCTTTCCGTGACCTTCAGTATCCTGCACGCGTGCGACAACAGAACACCCATGTGATGACGGATTACAAAACTTACAGAAGCAAAAATACTATTTACTACTATTTAGGTATTTTGCTTATATCCAAAGTGACTTGTCTTTAAGGAGCAGGTAGGGGGTTAGGCCCTGGGGATCGAATCCATACCTTTCGGCTGGGAGACGAACACCCTATAGCCACTATACTATCCTGCCCCTGATCAAATATGCCCTCTCTTCTCATTTTGTATATCTTGGCGTTCAGACCGTCACTGCTGGGGTTAAGCAGATCGATTTCCTCACCAGTTCACGTAGTTAGCAGCCAGCTGAGGCTCCTGCCTGGAGCCGTCCTCGGTCGCCAGGGACAGCTTCATCTGTTTGAAGTTGGCCTCGATGTCTTTCTTAATCTCCGCCAAGCAGCGCCTCCCTCGGAAGGAGCAGATCACTTGCTGCAGGAAGACAAGGAGTAGCGTGGACGAAAGGAAACCACAAAACACACGACACAGGTAAACGCCGGGGGGGAGGGGGGGGAGACCGCATTGCACACCAGAATGGAATAACACACTGAAATAAAAACGGAAATCTGCCATGCACTGGGAGATGACTGGCAAGTCGGCGCAGTCCGCTCACATAGAGGACAGAGAGCTGGTGGGCGATGTATTTGTGGCTCCCGAGATGCCTGATGTCCTCCTCTAGCTGTTGGCTCAGGACAAGCAGCTGGTTCAGTTTGGCAAGGTGAGAGAAGTACTCTGCAGCCCACACACACACACACACACACACACATGGTTAAACGAACAAACTGTAATCACTGTTATGTTACTGAATATGTCTTGCATTGCTTTACGGTGGGATTTTTCTTTTCATCATCACTCTATATTATATATTTGATATATATATATTATATTAAATATAATATTAACAACGGCAAGAAGTGCTAGTGATATACAAGGAGATATTATGCACTGAAATCCCCGTTTTATGGCAAGATGGGGAAAATGAACAAAACGATGACTGACTATAACGCTCTGAAGGGGATGTGTTAGTTGTTATGTTCAGGCTTGGAGGATTTCTCCACCTCCTTAAGAGCTGTAGCAGCCCACCGCTCACCTTCCATGGGGGGCTTCTCCAGCATGCCCACAGCACTGCCCTGGATGAGGTAGACCTCCACCCGGGGAAACATAACCGACAAGCCCACCGTGTCCAGGTAGTCCTGGGGGGGGGGAACATGGAGCAAAACTGTACTGGTCATTTCACAGCGTTTCCTTCATCACTTTCCTTCATCAGCACTGGCATCAGCACTGTCATACATATATTAATCCATGTCAATTTTGGGTTTGTTTTACTTTTTGGTACTGCTCTCTCCCCAAATATCTTCTGACGTGAACCTTTTTGAGAACCTTTTTTGGAGGTGTAAATCGTTACTTGATACGTGTGCATGTTTGGTGCCGGCTCTTTCTGAACAGAACTAGACCGAACAACAGAACATGACCTAGAATGTAAAGACATTGCAAGGAAAGCTGACCGTTGTTCACCGGTGGATTTCTTATGGCGTCAGACCTTCATGTGTTTCCCATTCTCATGTTCTTATTGTTATTATTACAACGTTTTAACTACACTTTGAAATAGCAAACAGTAGAGAAAACAGACCTCTAGTTGTGGCATAGGCTTCGGGAGATGCTCCAGACACTGCAGCATCTGGTCGAGGATCTCAGCTCCTATGGTGGACGTCATCACATAAGAAGTTATGACATTGTACTACCGGTTGGTTAACGTATAGATGTACTCTCATCAGGTTAAATGAATATCACCTTGGACCTGGAAGGTGTCGCCTTCCTCTGGGCTACAGTCCTGACTTAACTGCTCGTGGAACTTAAAAAAAATGAATATGTTATGAAGGGAATCATTAAAACAGCAGAGAAAATGTTACCTTGATGTTGGATGTGTAGACACACTAACACTCGTACTCTCACTCTATCACACACACACAGCCCAAATCCATGCTGAAACACAACACCAGATCCCATATGTATAGCCTCATTTACGGTGACATGACAATCACTTTCTCGACATCCAAAAAGCAGCGTTTGACCTACCTGCTGCACCTGAGCCCTGACGAGGAGGTCCAGCTGACCACAAAGACACAACATCTCCAAGCCCACCTGCTCAGGACTCAGATGGGTAGGGCTCAGAGGTCTTCTCACCTGCAGAATCACTGTCAACAGGTAAGACAGAATACCGACCTGTCAACCATCATCGGTAGGATTTGTTTTTGTTTTTCTTCACTGGCATTTTCCCCGTCAGCTACCATGCGTATGTTATGACTGGCAATGGTGTATGACGACCAAGAATCTCATTGTCTTAAGTCTGTAAGGGAGGAGTAGGCAACCGAGGAAGAATGATTTCCGTACAGACATCGCATGCACGCATGCATGCATATATATTGAACACATTCCTGCACTGCAAGGTCTATGTGATTCATTTTACAAACACGTCTTAAACCAGTATCTCGATAGAAGACAGTATCTTCGGTAGAATCTGAGACTTACCTTTAAAATTGTCATGATAAACGCACGGATGACAGAGCGGCTCGGTGATGCTTACTGCCATGTCCCACTTAAACCCACAATGTGTCGCGTCCTAGTCTCTCACTAATACATTCCAAATTAAGAAAGAGTAGAAAAGGCACAGACGAATACAAGAACAGTCAAAGTTTTCATTGTTGCCATCTGATCGGAAAAACCACGCCAGGGGGTGCATTAGAGAAACCTACACCGGTGCGAACGAACGCGAATAAACGGGTTGCTTTGTATGCAATGCAACCATATCCCCTCTTGCCGTCAAAAGAAGCTTATACATAGGCGGAAAAAATAACAATGTGTCATGCACGTAAGGTGGTTCAAGATCGACGAACATCAAAGTCCACGCCCTTTGCAACCTCGGATTTTCAGTCTTGAACGGCGCTCTAACGGGAGACCACCAGAGCGCCCGGCGTCCTCGATGTATGATGTCATGTTCTGGGGCTCACAGCATCACTCGTCTGCCTCGAATCCACCACAGGAGCTGATGGCTTCACACCAGATGTTTTAGCCTACTGGATCGCATTTAAGGTCTTCATGGAAGAGATCGAAACACACACACGCAGCAGTCCTACGATTCATTTATTAAATAGTAATCAAAAGCAGACAAGAGGTCTCACATATATTCTTCCTTCGGGACCCTAGAGCAGTCTTAAAATACAGCTAGTGTATAAAGTTTGTCACAGTTTTACATTATTTAAAGTGACAGCTCAAAATGAAAAAAGGCTGAGGTCTTGACATAGTAAAGGGGAGGAAAAGACATTTAAATAGTGTGCTAAGAAAAGATATCTCTCCAGTATTGACCTGGCATTATAAAAAAATGAAGACAATCTGTAGCAAAAAATCCAACTCAACTGTGCAGCAAAGTCAAATATACAACAATGTACATATTTTGGTAAACAACCATATTTTTCAATAATATTTAGAAGTGCACCTGAAATTAAAAGAAGCAACGAGTTATCTTTTCTTAAATTTCTTTTCCATCAAATGCCCGTCTCCTTCAAGGCACACCACCACGCCAGTCGCCCGCTTGTCAGGAAACCAACAGCATTATCCATAAGTAACTCTTTTTTTAATATTAGAAGCTGTACATTAGCATTGGCAGGAGCAGAGAGAGTAGATATGTTGCATTTTGACATCTTGAGGCGAAGGGATAATCCACTCCTTGGTACAGTTTGGTGACCGGCAGGGATCCATTCTCAGTGTTAGAACTCTTTCCATCCAGCTGGGGCCCTGGGGGTCTTGAATCACTGCAGGGACGGCTGTTACCACTAACGGCCACCGGGGGGCAGGGCGAGGTTGGCCATCAGCTCGTGAACCGAGGCGAATATCGTGCACTCGCCTGTGAATGACGGACAACAGAATACACACGTGAACAAAACATCACACAGAATCACATTGTGGATATAAATATCAATTATAGACTTACATACTTCAAATGTTTTCCCCCTTCTAATCTGTCGTGTTGCAAACTATGCCTTGCTCTGTGTTTATCTTTTGTTTTGCGTGCATTAAATAATCAAAAGTCAAGCAATAAAATGTCCGGCGGGTTTTAGACTCTCCGGGCTCATGAGATATCGCCGATCATTTATCGGCAGCATGCACGCATGACGACCCCGCCGCCGTGCGTCTTTATCCCCGGTGTCTCACCCTGCCGTGCCGGGTGCAACTCGTTGAACCGCCTCAGGATGTTGGACACGGTGAGGGCAGCGGCGCCCGAGGAACTGTGCTGCCGGGGGATGTCGGCCTGCTGCGTGAGCCCCGTGGCCATGTCGTACACGATGGGCACGATGATGCTGACGGGGTCCTGGGGCACCGGCACCCGCTGGGTCAGTTGGAGCTGTGGGGGAGGGGGGGGGGACAGTGAGCGCTCGTGAATACAACACAAGACACATGTCTTATTATTCACACGGACAAGGAGAGTGGAAAGTGAATGTCACGCTGTGTCATGTGACCCGAGACAGGATGATTGATGAATACGTGTGAATAGTGTGAACGATGAAATGAATTGGTTTCAAAAAAGAGATCTAGCAAATACATATTCAGCTATGCAGTAAATTACATTGAATGTTGGGGATTCAAGGAATTCAAAAGGAAATAGAGAAGGAAAAAAATGAAATGCATTAATTGCAAAAAAAAACTATGGGTCTGGTTTTGTCTGAATAAAGAAGAACTGTCTGCAGGGAGAGTTTAACGAGCCCAGGGAGACTAGTAAAGACATTAGAAGATGAAATAATACGTTCTAAATAAGTAATAAGTCGGTACTCACGAAGAAGAGCATCTTGGACTTGAGCACCACGGCGATGGTTCCTGGAGGGGCGATGGGGGGAGCGCTGGGCGGGATGGTCAGACAGAACTGGACGTTCCAGTTCAGCTGGGCCGCCTGGTCAGGGAACTGAAGCCACACGCACACGACCCAAGGTTACACACCTCAAGCACACAGTGTATTAATCCCCCAGGACTTGTTAACCGACACTAACAACTTAATGCAATACACGTTGAGTCATTCACACACAGACCGAAGGTGGTACGAGAATATACCGCGAAGATACGGCTTCATTCTGAAACCGCCATGGTCGTAGTCCGAAATACGGTGGTCTTAACTGGCGACGGTGGTCACTTCCCTCATCCGCTAACCCAACACCCTGCGTTCCAGCCCACAGGGGTACAGGACTCAGGACGTTGCCCACTCACCAGCTCCAGTTTCATGATGCGCACGCAGTCCCTGAGGATGTTGGTGGGCGCTCCCAGTAACTTGGTGAAGGCGTTCAGCGTGTTGTACTTGAAGGGAGGTCCAGCCACCTACACAATACAGGGACACACAAGTACCATTAAAAGGACAAACCCGGGAACTCAGCTTAGATTTGTCCGCTTATGTTTCTTGACCTGTGATCCAACACACATTGTTCACATTTCTGCGATTTCTGTGATCGTGATTTTCGGACTTTCTGTCAAAAATTTTCTCATTGTCGCCAACTAGTGGTTCAATAAAACATCACGATGACACTGTTTTTGTGTACTAGACCTAACCCACTAACCTAAATCATCAAGTCAACACCACTCGCACCCCACACATCCCCTGGCCCAAAACATAAGAGTGTGCTGGTTCTGAAATGTATTTGTATATCTGGATTTGTATATTGTCACTCGTTTCTGTTTTTGTTACCTGCCTAGGGACTACGGATGTAAATGAGCAACTCCGGCATGTTTACATCTTGTATTTTTTTTTTACTGATGTTCATTGACGTGCTGTCCCTATCAAATAAACACATAAATAAATAAACTATATAATTCAACAAATTGTGGAAGAACTGACCCAGGCATCCCCCAGCGTGTGTGTGTGTGTGTGTGTGTGTGTGTGTGTGTGTGTGTGTGTGTGTGTGTGTGTGTGTGTGTGTGTGTGTGTGTGTGTGTGTGTGTGTGTGTGTGTGTGTGTGTGTGTGTGCGCGCGCGCGCGTGTCCGTCTGTCCCCGCGTCCCTGGCGAGGACACCTACCCGGGTCTCGAAGAACCTCTCGAGCACCTGCAGCTCGTCCGGGGACCAGGGCCCGGTGTTCTCGGGCGTCACCTTGAGCTGCAGCGTCTGGTAGTTCTTGGGGTTGAGCGCCACGCGGCACTTGAGCACCTCCGTCTTGAACATGATGACACCGGGCTCGTTGGAGTTCACGATGGACAGCTGGGGGGGGACGGGGGACGGAGCAAAGACAGAAAACTAAACTGATGGCATTTGAAACAAAAAACAAACAAACTAAAAAACTAAAAATATCTGAGCGAGGCTAACCGAAATAGTTACAAAAAAAGAACTGTCAAAAAAACTTGGACGGATGGACGAATAATATTTATATAATATATATTATAATATATATGATACTTATTAAGATAATAATCATCGCGCAGAACAGCGAAGAAGGCCCAGAGGATTGGCCTGTTTAAACCAGCTGATTTCAGTGTCCGCTGCGATCCAGCGACTCTCACGCCAACCGACCCCGCCGGGCCTCTCTCCATGGCGGCACGGCCAGCCGCCGACCCCCTGAAGCATCGGGACGGCGCGCGGAGAGAAGGCGCCCGCTGAGAGAGGGAAGGAAACCAAACAAAAGACGCCGTCGCTCAGACTTACGTTGGACTCGCCCTGAATGATCCTCTGCAGGTGCCGCCGCATGATGACGGAGCCCAGGAAGCGCTCGAGAGGCGAGCAGAGGTAGCTGCAGGCGAGGCCGGGCACCAGGCAGGGCGTGGGCGAGGGCAGCAGGAGCACGTGCAGGGCGCTGTGCGTGAGCACCGTGGGGATTGAGGCGGCCCATGGCCGCTGGGGCAGCTTCCGGGGCGGCGGCATGCTGCTGGGCATGACCTGAGAGCCTGAGACACACGCACGCACAAAGAGAGACAACCCAGCTCAACGCTCTGGTTTCTCTTAGATTACAAAATGTAGTGAGATCATAGTGGACAGTGTCGTTACTCTACTGGATGTGGTGGAGAGTAACAGTAACAACGAGCCCTGCTAATGTTATTACACTCGAAACACCGGAGCGACCGGAGCGGCTCTCACCTGTAGCGGCCCGCGGGGAGTGAGGGTCGGGGATGGGCGAGTGCAGCGAGGGGTTCCCGGGGGACATGCCGTGGATGCGTGCCCCGGGAGAGGGCCCGGACACCTGCGGGGAGCCCGGCCACTGGCTCCTCTGGCTGGGAGACACCATCGCGTATGGAGAACTGGGATCTAGAGCTCCTGGGTTGACGACAGGGTGTCAGCCAAAACATCAGCACCGGTACTTCAAAAACAGTGCCAAGCCTACCCAACAGGTTTCTCCACGGTCTTACACCTAGACAAGTACCCTGAGTAGAAGACTATTGTTTTTTTATCATTCGGTCCAGCCCCGGCCAGTGTCCTTGCCCAGCCCAGCTGCAGACCAGCCTAACAGCACCGTGGCTGAAGTGTCACTTTGTCACTTACCGTGGGGGCTGGCAAAGCTGGTCTGGCCCATGGCTATCCCCAAAGAGGAGGGAGACGGGGTGGGCCCAAAGGGAGAGGGAGCCCTCAGTGCTCCGCTAGGGGAGCCCGAGGCATGGATTGGCCCTGCACACACACGCACGCACACACACGCACACACACACACACACGCACGCACGCACACACACACAATAAGGGCTTGTCAGACTTTAATGTCGACAAGTTCTCCACATCATGCACAGACATACAAACTTTCATTTTACGCGCACACACACGCAGACACACACACACACACAGACACACACACAAGCTGGGCGGGGCGCAGTGGTCTTTAGCTGGCGGGCTGAGACAGATGGACAGAGCTAACATTCTGACTGCATGCATTCTCTGTTGCTAGGCCATGGGGTGTGGATTTCATGATTGAATGGCATAAGAAAATATAAATAAATCACAAATAAATCACACAAAATTAAAATGCATACAAACCTTGCATGATCATTCGGTTGATTGAATAGACAAGGACACATTTAAGAATTTGATATTGATCCATTGAGAACAAATGTAAAAGAAAGCAAAAAGCAAAGAAAAGCGAATGGACGTCGGCTGCTGAGTCACACATAAAGCACAAGGCAACATTGTATGGCACGCACACGCACACGCACACACACACACACACACACGCACACGCACACGCACACGCACACACACACACACACACACACACGCACGCTACCTGGTGACTGTGTGGGCATCATGGACGGTGACGGCGTGACGTTGGCGTGGTAGTTGGGCGGCGAGGTGAGGGGAGGGTAGCCGGCCCTCATGGGCGGCGGCACGGGCGCCTGCAGCTGGTTCATCAGGTTGTCCATCAGCTCGCCGCTCACCGGGGAGGGCGGGTTGTCGTCCTCGTTGACCGAGCGCCGGCGGGCGTCCTGGTTGCTGTCCACGAACATGTTGAGGAACGTCTGCCAAACAAGGTGAGAGAGAGAGAGCCAAGGGACAAGACATTGGAGTGTGTTTGGCTCCGATCTTCGTTTTCGATCTTTTTTTATTTTATTTTATATATATATATTTTTTTTTTTTAAAGGTGCCTACAGCAGCTTTAACTCGGTGGGGAAATACACTTGGTCAACATCTGATTCTCATCTCAGCGTACAACGCGCTTGGTTGTGCAGCACTAGGAATTGTGGGTAGTTATTTTGACAGCATACTTTGATTGTTCTCAGTCTCACTTGTAAGTGACTTGTTGCTGAATGACTAAACATAAATGCGAAACGTACAAAAGCAAAGCGTGCAGGCATGTCAGCGATGCGGAGGTTCTACACGTTAGAGAAACAAACTAGCTATCACAGCTACCTGTGATATTCGCAAAGCAAATATCCCCAAACTACCTATCTAATAAAGGGCTGGGGGAGATAAAAAAGCAAGTCACTGAGGAAAAAAAAAAGTCCCCAAAGCAGCAAACACTGACGGACGTTTTTAAAATGATAAAAAAATAACCCGGGACTCTGCAAAAAAACAGTCTAAATTTCAAACAAAAAACATATGCCGCTAATCACTAATCATAGAATTGATGACTCGTTTAACAAAATCACAAACAAACGAAACCCCGGACTCGAACCCAAACCCGAAAACCTCGGGGGGGGGGGGGGGGGGGGGTTGGGCGAGGGGGGCGG
>OOFB01005093.1:1543-12065 GCA_900323305.1 Trachyrincus murrayi
GGGACTTCAATGTTACTTTTAGTAATGGAGACGATTTAATGCAATTAAAAAAGACTCAAATGAAGGTCTCTAAACCTACAGGACTGCAAATGATGCAGGTGATGCAGTTTTAAATAAATAACAAGACTTAACTGATAAGTCTTGTATAAGACTTAACTTAACTCCATAACTGATAGTCTGCTAGCACCAAATAAAACGTCGGCATGGCCGTAAGCCAGCATAGTTGATTTTCTCACAAACGCTTTTCTGCCCCCCACCCACCACCCACCTCCTCCACGCGGCAGGATCTTCAACGAGTCCTACGTCCCCCACGGTCTGAAGGTGGTGCAAGCGCAGGCGGGGCACGGCGGCCTGCGTGGCCTCATGGAGCTGGAGCGCCGCTGGAGGCAGCACTTCCTGTCCTCCATGCACCCCCGACACCTCCCCCCGCTCTGGTCCGTCGACCACAACCACAAGAAGTTCCTGCTCAAGTACGGCGAGGACCGGCCCGTCGTGCTCAACTGAGGACCCCTTCGTTTGCTCGTGGGCACGACGGCGGCAGCGACTACTTCAAAAGAACGCCGACCTGGCGATTTTGAGACCGTCGCCGTCCGTCAGTCGTGACGGAGGAGAAAGAACCAAAAACTCAATACAACACTAAGACCTTTCATACGTTCGGCCGAGAGAGACTTAAGACTTAAGACTTCTCCGAACCTTCAATGTAAATGACCGGTTGAACAGATCTGGGGCCAAACCAACAACACGTTGGATGAAGTGTGCGGTGGACAGAGCTTGGTGCACACAGGCTCGGTCCACAGCATGACACTTTGGCCCACTCCCCCCTGTGGGCTTGTGGGTACACCAGTACCGGTGAGAGACCCTCCCGGTCTTACCCAGAGTCCATCTCCCGGGCCGCCTGCATCAGGCTGCCCCCCCCAGGGAGCACCACCAGCGCTGGACTCCTGGGTCACATTCTGGTGGACGTCTGACATGGATGGAAACGGTTATTTTTATATATAGATATAAATTATAATGAAAAAAGTAGAATTATTTTAGACTGAAGAACAAAACGACTGTGGATAAAACGTTGATCTAAAGAAATGTGTTTTAAAATGAGCTGCTCCCTGCTCTTAATCCCCCTCCCCCATGCAGGTCAGCAGCCTTAATCTATTGATTTGAAGTGATTGATTAACTTGATTTAGATCTGGGTTTTTATTTACCCATTCATCCTCAATAGAGAAGATAACAAATCATTAGATCTATAAAATGCCAACACTCGCTCTCATTGGACAGATAAATGAACAATATTCGCTCTCATTGGACAGATAAATGAACAATATTCGCTCTCATTGGACAGATGAAACAGTGTTCCCAAAGGCACCAATCAAGGGAGTCTTACTCCCCCACGGTCACTTCAGAAGGTGACCTTGGGGGACATCTCTCTGGTTGCTACTGGGGGCCCCTAGAGAAGGTCCAGGTCTAACTTCTCGTGCCACGTTCCCTTTTATGTTCCTCGCCTCCTCCTGACGGCACGGATATTTCCCCGGCCCCGTTTCCCCATGTGGCCCCTATACCTCCGGACGGGAGGGGACTCGGTCCTCCACGGTGTTCTAGATAGTCAGCTGATTATGGGATGGAGTGGAGAGACGTGGGATTTATGAGGTTGATCATCAGAGTTGAGTTTAAATATGATGTTCAAGTTAGAGGAAAAAAGGCTGTGATGTTCATGCTTAAAAGCCTGATGAATGCTTTGGTTATGGAAACATAATTAATATTTAACTTTAGCCAAATGCTTGTCCTATTTTTATTTGCATTTGTCCGCATGTTTTGTTTAATCGCTAATAAAAAATAAAGTTGTCTTTGTATTCTGCTTCCCAGTTTTCTGTAGAAATACTCTGAGACCAAAGTAGCTTATAAGTTCTCTCTAGCAATCACACTCAACCAGCAAACTATTTTAACGTTTTAAATCTCAATGTTACCAGTTAATCTGACTTGTTCCTGTTGTAATAGTTTCAATGAAGGGCACTGAAATAAATTCTTAATTTAACTTTCACAAAACATGTGTAACTGACGGGACCAGGTCCATCAAATCTTCAATGGAGAACATCTCGTTCTGTTGAACTTGAACGAAAAAACACAACTGACCACGTTTCCCATTTAATGTTTTATTTCTTACAAAATCACAGTTTAATAAATAGTCTGTAAAAATGAGTAGAAAAGTTGTTTTAATATTTAATATATGAATCATTCGTGACTTTCAGGTCAAAGCAGTCTTTAGTTGAATTTTATCAGGAATGACTTTTTTTCTTACAATCTAGTTTTGCTGAATTAAGGCCTCTTGATTTTGGCATCAGAACAATCTTGTCAGTCGAATGTTTTGTATCTGGAGTTGAATTGGGAGATGAACTCCCTCGGTTTCACAGTTCAGTCACAAATTTAAAAAAAATAAACATGCAGAGAAACGTTCACTCTTGGATGACGTTCCAACCGAACCGTCAGACATGACAAACTGCCACTTCTAAAGGAGAATCACCATCCATCGGATATTTTCGGTGATTTTCAGTAAATGTGAATTAAAACTAAATGGTTCAATACCAAATATAGTATAAAGTTAAGATTACTAGTATTTTTTTAAACGCTAGTAATAAATGGTGATATGTGTAATTCTCCTTTAAGGGAAACGTTACCGCTGAAAACACATTCTGACGTGTTCTGATGTTACTACACACTCCCTCCTCAACCCTAACCTTACTGCATATTAACGAACAGCTTTGATCATTCCAGCTTTTAAACAGAGAACAAATAAAAGTAGTTTGTAAGAAACAATTGAAGGACAAACAAACATTGTAAGGAACAAGAAGGCCTTTTTCATACATCCTTAAATCACTATTTCACATGAAGGGGGCAGTTTGACTAATGTTTTACATCTTAAAAACCATAGCGGTAGAATAATGTTATCGCAGTATTTGAAACATTAATCTTAATCTCTAAAGTTATACTGGACTTAAGTAAGGCATATTCTGAACACTAAATATAACCTTAAGGTTGTCTCCAAAGAGCAATAATTTGATGCTTTTAATTCATAATACATAAAATTGAAGCCGTTGTAGATTTTACACAGAATGGAAAACTTAATTCCATTTTCTGAGAACATTTCACTCAAATTTCCTAATAGGGTTTGGCACTGCTTATGCAAATCATCTTTCTATGACTAAGGAATTAAAATGTGACTCCCGGTGGACAGAATTCACCTTTTTACACAGAAAATAACCAACAGATTGTCAATGTAATGTAAAACATTGCAAAATATCGCTTGGATAATACATCAAATCACAGTGGGCTACTGGACAACTATTGCAAATAAATAATATTAAATATAATGTTGAATTGTGATATTGTCTTAATTTCTGTCGTTTTTTTGGTCAAAGGCTGTTGTATGTTGCAGTCATATTAAAACGACGAAAGTGACACAATAACCTTGCTTGGTTTTCGTCTCTCCAACCGAATGCTGGTCTTACTAGCGTGGTGACTTAGTTCTGTGGCCCTTGAGCCCAGGGAACTGCCTTGAAGACAGTATTGGACCATTACTGAAATACATGGGCACAAATGATTTTTTTTTTAAAACCATCGCTGCTCCCCACCCCTCCCCCCCCCACCCCTTTATTGCTTGCGTGATAAAACCGCTACTTTCTTGGTCTTTCTCAAAACATGGACATTGAACTACAACTATATCACGCTTGGACTACATGGGGGACTAGCCAGGGTTAAGACTACAGGGTGTTCTGACCGCTTGTACCGCCGTGGATTTCATGGTCCTCTTAATAAACAGACGGACTCCAGTGCATGATGGCAGTAGAGGAGGGCGCGAGGGACAACGTTGACATTTGCTGGTGATTTTCAGAATGAAGCTCACATATTCTTTGGGGTTCACTCCATGAAGACAAAATGGAGCGTGCTGAATTCAAGACATCAACCGCTGCCGTGGGGGGGGGGGATTTTACAAAACCACTGACAAACTCAACCACCTCAACTCACCCTATATTCAGGCACGCAAAGTCAAAATAACTATTCAATATTTCAGGTTCACACACGCTCACTCAAACACATAAACCTACTGCATTTCTCCTCTTCCTCGCCACAACTTGGTTTTTAAAACACAATTGGCACAGATTATCAAAATAAATACCCTGGAAGCTTGGCACTAAGCAAAGGAAAGTTCACATTTCAAAGGAATCTTATTAAAAAAACGAGTGAATCGTTTGTCTAAATACTATATGCTGATGACACCGGTCTGTGGTGAACCTCTGGATGACGTTATAAACTACCACTGAAACTGTAGAGCTTCTATTCAAATATAACTTTGTTTCCACAAACATTGTACACCAAAATGAAGTATCTAACATGTATTTACTGTAGATAGTGCTGTTGCTTTGCATCCATGTATCAGTGCCTCTCGTCAACCCACTGTGTGTGACGATCACTGAAAACCCACAGAGAAATCTCTTTAAGTCGACCGGACGCCATTTTGTGGCCGTTCTGTTTCAGGGCTCGGATAGGAAATCAGTCCGCCGGTTTACAGGGAAGCACACCTTCCTTTAATACATTTAGGCGATCTATTGCATTCACGATTGCAAACCCCACGGCGACATCAGCTTGATCTGAAGCCTGCTGGTGGAGGTTGGCGTGCCGCTGGTCAGGTTACCTCACAGGTTTTCCATCCAGGATGCTGGTGAGGGCCTGGTCCAGGGAGGGGCCCGTTGGGGCCCTCGACTGGGCCACCAAGGGCCCCTGAAGACGCTGGAGCTCAAGGATACTGTCGATGGCGCTCTGGAGATGTTCGCTCAACACGTTGTCCTCCTGGTGGGGCGAGGTCGCCGGGCTGCCCCTTAGCTCCGCCCACAGAGGCACGTCTGGCCTATAGCGTTTCACGCATGGGTTGACATCATGAAGAGGCAAGACAGACTGTGGCCCTGGGACGGAAACCGGACCCGCAGGCTTTACCTTGGGCTTTGGGGCGGTCTGTGTTTCAGTGGCACTATCAATGTGCAGGGCCTGCCCAGATGCTTCAGTGGGCGGAGCTCCATTGGAAATCCCCTTGCCATTCAGAGGCCGTGGAGGTGTGGCCTCTTCTGGCACCTCACAGTTCCGCTCCCTCACAGAACCGCCGCCGCCATTGGTCAGCAGGCCGGCGTGGTTCCGTTTGCGCGCCGGGTCACAGGCAGAGTTGTGGACCACTTTCCGGGATCCGGACTCATGCTTGATGGTGAGCCGGAGGGCCCCGCGGGAGCTGGAACGGTAGGTCTTGAGGCCCGGGGGCCGGTCACACAGTCTGGTCCAGGTAGGGGGAGAGGACGGGCTGGAGAGCGGACCGGAGGAACCACACGGGGAAGACGCTGGACCGGTCAAGGCTGTGATGAATGACTCTGGAACAGACCAAACAAAACACTAAATCCTGAACAACTATGGATCAAAGTTTGACGACTTGATTGCTAAGGCAAACATATCCAGACATGTTCAAATAGTTTGCATGTGAATCATTATTCCCAGGACTGGTTCTGCAGACTAGTTTGATGCTGAACCTCCACGGTCTCTCAGCTGACCTGGGTCCCTGCGGGCTCGCCGCCTGTCCTCGCCCAGAGCGAAACGCTCCGCCTGGAGGAAGAGACGCTCCAACATCACCATCTCCGCCGAGGGACTGTCCTGCTGCCGAAGCCACACGGAGGGGACAGGAGAACATGAATTCAGGCTAAACGGGTTTAGGCTGATTGTAAGGCATTTTGGACAAAACTGTCCACCAAATGGCATACATTTATATTGCAATACAAACATACATACAAAGGCAGTGTTGTCTCACCTGAGCTTCTGCGACCAACAGCTGTCTGTATTTATTGACCATGTCTTTGGTTCGCTTCAGAAGAAACCCAGACACAGCGTCAAACTCCTGGTCCACTATAGAGAGAGAGAGAGACACTTCATGACACTGGAGTTATCAAGCGTAACAAAATCCCAGACTGTTGCATTAAGGTCAATTTTGACAAAATCTATTAGTCTATTAGTAATCAATCTGAATCTGACATTTTCAGTAATTATATCAAACTATTACTGGACCCTGTCTGAAAAAGTGCAGCCTATACTGCCTGTGTTATATTTATTTAAAATGAAGGAGGGTTTCATTGTCTTCATCATCTCCATTAAAAAGTCTGAATCCCTAGCCAAGCTCTGGAGCTTGATGGAGACCCAAAAAGCCCTACTGGCTGACCTGAGTGGAAGTCGTCCTGGGTGGGCAGGTGACCGGCACAGGTGTGGTAGGGCAGCAGGCGCCCCACGCCGTCCCCCAGCGTGGAGAAGGAGGTGTGGGTGTACGGGCTCTGGACTGCTGCTTGGTCCAGAAACTGCTGGTTCTGAAACCTGGGCAACAGGGAGAGAGCAGTTACTACTGGGCTTCCATCCAGACGCATGGGGTGGCGCCCCACGTGATTTAAAATATAACTTTAAATAAATATATACATATATTATTTTCATGAATCCATCCCAAAATGTGTTGTCAATATTGTATGTATCTATATTTGGAAAATATAAATAGCCTATTAAACACTTCATATTCTGCATATTCGCTATGAAAGGCAAAACGGCTGGATCCCTGCCCCCGGGTTTCTGTCTGGCCAACAGCCGCTACTGCTCCCATCCTAAGGAAGTGGATTTTGTCGATTCTGCTGTGAGTGCATTTGCTGTGTCAGTCAATCTCAGAAAACTAAAGAATAGCCCGTTTGTAATTGGACAGGTGCACACCGTGATTCTGATAGGAGTAGGCATCGTTGTGCTGAAACCAATCATTTGCAATGGCTCCCCTGTTCCAAACACTGTTGGATGTCAATCATTTTTATAGAGCCAGAGAGAACTCTGTGGCCAACAGCCAGTGGAGTGAAGTCATGATGTTGAGCATCAGGATCAAACACTCTCATTAACATTAAACATCACAGCTCTGACTGGGTGGTGGTCAACAAATGTTACCTTGTATTTACTCATTTATCACACGCTTTCATCCAACGTGACTTAAGAGTGAAATACGAGTCATTAAGGAGCAGGTAGGGGTTGAGGACACGGGGGATCGAACCCAGTATCTTTTGGCTGAGAGTCGAACACCCTAGCCGTGAAACTATCCTGCCCCTGAGGCCTCATAAAGCCCCACCATCATAAAGCACAATGTTAACATCTCCTCTGCGGTAATGTTCTGTCGTAATGTTGTGGTTTGGTGTAATACCGACCACATTGCCTCGTACCTGAGCCGTCGCATTGCAGGGGTGAGTCTGTCCTCCATCACCTGGTCCACTTGTCCTGCCAACTGGCACGAGGATGATGACAGCCCAGACGAGATCATCAGGGGAGAGACCAGATCCATCTTGTAATCGGAGAGATACGACGCCTTCTAGTCAGTAAACAAGCAAATTTGAGTAATAAGGAAATCTCTGTAGATTCAGTTATTTAAAATCTTTGTTGTAGGACTATTGACTACTACTATAATGTATTTATTATCCATCTCAACGTCTCACCTGGCAGTCAGACTCCTCATCTGGTTGAATGGAAGGTTCCTGAAGGATCTCCAGGTGATCTAGGGGCCCGAGGCCCTGCACGGCCTGGGGTATCGGAGATGGCGGGCGGACATCAAGGGAAAACTCTGTACCCTCGAATACCAAGGCAGCTGCTGGCTCTGAAGAGAAGATACCAGCGATTGAGTGGAATGAACGTGAATGGGATGAATTACAAGTTGAACTGAACAAACCGATTGTGGTATCTGCATGAGGATGAACTCACTGCTTAGTGTGTGCTGTTGGACAGCTGGTTCTTCTGCTCCAATGGCGAGGCTGGCGGGCACCGCCGGAGCTCCAGGCTGCTGGTACTGGTGGTGATGGTGGTGGTGAGGCACCGACATGCTGAAGACTGAGCCCTGGTCCTGGACCACCATCTGGGGATGGGCTTGAGGCACTGAGGCCTGGGTCTGGATGTGGGACACAAAGGCTTCTAAGACATGGACCTGGGGTTGGATTTGGGACTGGGTTTGGGGAACTGAGTCCAAGGTCTGCAGCTGAGGAAGGGAGGCCTGTGGGACCTGGGGCTGGATTAGGGGCTGAGGCTGGTGACCTGGTACTTGGGCCGCCAGAGTCTCTGGTTGAGATGAGGCCACCTGGGGCTGGTTGGTTGGGGAGAAGCTGGCTGATGCTGTGCTTGGTGTATCCTGTACAGGATGGGAGGAACAGAGTTCAAGTGCGTCCTCAGAGTCAGGCGGGAGTGGAGAGGCCTCCACGCATTGGTCCACAAGTGCAGCAAGGGTGTCAGCCTGACCAATGGAGGACTGTATCTGGGACGGAGCCTCTCTCTCATTGGCTGGGGGTGAATCGAGGGATTCCATTGGCACGACTGGTAGAGCTCCCAGCAGGAGTTCAGAAGGTGTGATGGGAGAACTAAGTGCTTGCTGCAGAAGAGACAAAGTCACGTAAATAGTTAGGTTCATCAGAAACAACGCTAATCCTGGTCTTGTGTGGTCGGATGGGTTTACAGGAGTATTTTGGTTTAAATGTTCCCATCCACACTTAGTCCAATCCTTGTCCTTATAAGGAACAAATTTTCAATATGACCTTTGTTCACATATGATGCATGTCTGAGATGACACAATGTTACTTAATAGTTCAGCAGATCACCCAATGGGTCCATCACTCATTACATCACTCAATACATCCATCAGCCATTACCTTCAACACTCAATACATCCAACCATATATCATCCAATATGTGCATCACCCAGTATATCCAATCATGACCTCTGACCTGTTGGAGTTGCATAAAGGCCTGGTTGGTAACCGTGGAGTGGTCCAGCTCCTCCACTACTTGGCTAATGTCTGTTTGGGGCAGCAGGAGTTTGGGGAGCTCCATCACCGGCTCCGGGACCAGAGTGGGTTCAGTTGAGGCCTGGAGAACCGTGACCACGGGGGGAGAGGGGGGCGGGATGGAGATATGATGGACAACTGGCCCGTAGGCCTTCAGGGATAGAAAGAGAAAGACGTGATCCTACAACTCAAATCTTGGTGAATTACATAACCCACTGTGACAACAATCAATAATCATAATCACACAAGGAAGAGAAATGTTTACATTTAAGGAATTCGCAGAACTGTCCATTTTAAGAACTACTAACATTATTAGGTTTCCTTCCTTTCAATCTGATGGTTAATCTAAACTTCCACACCCATGTGAAGAAAAGCAAGGACACCTACCTGTGATAGTTGGTGGAAGGTCTCTTCTGAACTGACCCTCTCTTCGGGAAGCGTCCGATCTGCCAGAACCACAACCGAGGCCTGCTGGAGGTTCAGCTGTCCTTCGGGCACCCCTGCCTGCATGCCCTGGGCCTGGGCCGCAAAGGGAATGCCATGCACCAGCTGAGAGCCATTCAGGATGGAGATGGAAGTCAGATCTGGGGGCAGCACCCCAGAGCTGTTGATCAACGTGATGTGGTTCCCCAGGGTAGAATTGTGGAGCAAAGTGGCCCGTTGGCCCTGCCCTCCCGGGGTGTAGGCCCCGGCGAGGTGTGCTGGCATCTGGAAGACGGTAGGGGGCGCTGACTGGAGCTGCAGAGGCCCAGAGAGCACGGTGGCCTGGCGGAGAGCGAGCTGCCCAGTAGGGGTGGTGAAGACGGGGCTGAAGTTGAGCTGCCTGTGGGGAAGCGTGAGGATGTGAGGCCTGTCCACCAGCTGCCCAGGGGACGGAGTCATGCCGTGGATCGAGGACCCCTGGTGGCTGGAGGTGAGAATGGGTCGAGCTGCACCAGCCGGCTGGGCGATGGTGACGGGACACTGGCCCGGGAGGAGGAACTGGTTCTGGCCTTGGAAGATTCCCTGAGGCTGGAGCACAAAGGAGCCACCCTGGTTGACCAGCTGCAGACTGAGGTGCTTGCTGAGGTGCTGGTTGGCCTGCTGCTGCTGCTGCTGTGGAGGTGGAGGCTTCGGTCCCGCCTGGGACAGCAAAATATTAGACGAGGAAGTCCCAGGGACAAATGTGAGACCCTGTTGGGGTTTTTGCCCGGACGGCTTGGGACTAATCTGAACCAATCTGGGCTGGATGCTGATGGGCAGTTTGGGCTGGATGTGAAGGGGGGCTCTCTGCAGGAGGATGCCAGGGGCAGCGGCTGTTGTTGTGGCTCTCAGGCCAGGGCCCATCAGGGGACGGCCGGTCAGGCTGGGCATGGCCTTGTGGATGATCATGCTGGAGCCCTGGGCTGGGCTGAGGGAGAAGGAGCTCTCTGGGGGCGGGGCAGGGAACACACTCCCAGGCAGGAGCCCCATGAGCTGGGGAGGAGCGGCTGGCTTCAGGGAGGGACATCCAGGGCCCACCGCCAGCAGGGAGGGCTGGGGGGGCTCCACGGCTGCCTGGGTGTCCCTGGGCAGGGTGTGGGGGATGGGCAGAGTCTGAGGTTTGGTGAGGAACGGTGGGGCCGGCGGGGGGAGAAGGAGAGGGGCGGGGGGGGAGAGGGGCAAGCTGTCTCCGGGGGGGG
>OOFB01005093.1:15311-27415 GCA_900323305.1 Trachyrincus murrayi
TTTACTCCAGTATAACCCCCCCCCCCCCCAGTCAACCCCCACCCCCAGTGACGAGGCAATCGGTATGTTTTATAAAAATACAACAAAAAAATCTGACAAACGGATAATGGGAAAAGCGTGCCCTGAGACAGCTTCCAATAGGAAATCGATATTTCAAGACGAGGATAATTTCCACAGCTTTGAGCAAAAAAGCTAAACGGAGTTTTGATTTGACGGTACAAACACCAGTCACTGTATAAAGAAATCTATATCAGTACGCATTCCCACTTGAATATCTTTGTTATGGTGGTTAAACATTGACCTCCCAGTGGAGTTATGATGTCAAATATAAATTAAGTCATTTTGTGTCTAAGGAAAGAAAAAAAACGCTTTATTCGTTTGAGTAGTTTTTTGAAAGCAATTCTTTATTTATAACCTGGACATCGTCATAGAAAATAAACGCTGTTCCCCATCCAAAACAAACCACCCTTCCTTTTGACATGTGACAGATAGGAAAATAACAGATTTATTACAACGTTTCAAACCCATGTCCATTTCTAACACCCCACCCACACTCTCACTCCCCCCTCCCCCCCCCAGATTGGCTCCTGGTGCCCGGGATCACTTCCCGGCCTGCTGGGCCTGGCGTCGCAGCAGCACGTAGATCTTTTCCTTGATCCAGTCCTTGTTGTAGGGCTGGTAGGTCTGGGTGTCTGCCCGGTACCTGGGGACATCCCAGGGGGGTAACAGAAAAAATTGTCAGTCTCCGGGTGTATGCTAACTCTTTCAGAGTCTACACTTAAAATGTAACTTTGTTACTGCAAGTCGATACATTTTGGCTGTTATGTAGTGAAAGTGTGAAGGTCCATCGCCGCCATATTGGAGAGGTCAAGACTGGCCTATAAACACATGCAAGTAAACGGGGGAGATGTGTTTTTTTCTGGATAACTATAATGATAATATATATATATATATATATAGATAATATATAATATAACTATTTTTTTGTGTGAAATGTCAAACGTTGTAGTGCTTTTTATCCAGAAAAACCGCAGCTCTCCCGTTTACTTGTATGTGTTTACAGGCCAGTCTTGACCTCTTCAATATGGCAGTGACGTTGACGTATCAGCGGTCAATTCAGCGTCTGTATATATATGTCTATGATCTGATGCAAACCAATCTGCAAGTGGTGTTTGGTTTTCCTCAGTCTAGTTCAGAGCAGATAGAAGACACATTTTAGAAACCACATGAACTACCCACGTCCCTGGCTTCCTGTTGCAGGAAGTCCATCTCGAGCAGCTTCTAATTCTTCAGCCTATGGATCAAGTTCCTACACTTACTCTTTTGGTGTTACCATGGTCCCGTCTTGCCGTAGAGTGCTTTGAGTACTCATGACTTCAATTGATCCGAATGGTTCTGGGTTCGATCCCCAACGTCTGCGGTCTAACCTTGAGGCGTCCCCCTAACCCCTACCTGCTCCTAAATGTATCTGAAATCACCGCAAGTCGCTTTGGATAAAAGCGACTAACCAGTAAATAGATAATGATCGTCATGGTGACTTACACCAAACAGCTGAGGTCGGCAAGGTCATCGATGAAGTCGAACAGCTGGCTGATGTCATAGGTTATCGACGGGCTGTTTGGGTTCATTCTCTTCAGATGCTCCTCATACATCTTACACACACCTGGACACACACCAGGAAGACACAACACGGATGGATTACATACAGACGTTTTAGCTAGCTGAATAGCTGTGTGTATCCCCCTTTTTGTCTATTTAATACTGGCAAAATAAAATCACACACAGATTTGAGCTTGCATCAGTCTGATTTGTGAGACTAGGGTAGCAGTGCCTTAGGAGGTAGAGCAGGTCACCTGGCAACCGGAAGGTTGCTGGTTCGATCCCCGGCTCCTCCTAGCTAAGTGTTCAGGTGTCCCTGAACAAGAAAGACACCTAACCCTAATCGCTCCTGACGACCTGGCTGTTGATAGTTGACACCGCCATCACTCTATGAATGTGTGTATGAATGTGTGAATGTGAGGCACTAATTGAAAAGTGCTTTGAGTGGTCACAGGTTAGAAAAGCGCTAAATAAATGCAGTCCATTTAACAATAGTGACCTTAGAGCAAATTATAACGTCGAACCCCTAACCCTGGGAGTGTTGATGCTTTGCTCACCTTCCATACACTCGTTGACTGACTCGTAGTCGGCGTATGTCCGTCCTTCCGGCCGCTTGGTGGGCTGTACCAACAGGATGGTGTGTGACTGCAAATATAACAATTATTATTATCATTATTATTGACATTTACACACTGATCACCACACATAATTTGGTTTGCATTCAACCAGTGTACAATGGCTTGACTGCGAGAGAGACTAAAGATAGTGCGAGAGAGAAAGGTCTTGTAAATAATGGCGTATATTATTTAGTTGATCCTGATCAACTGAACGTGTGTGTGTGTGTGTGTGTGTGTGACCTATTTTCTGCCAGGTCCACGTAAACGATGAAAAACACAACAAACCCAAAAGTGTTGCTCGTTTTTTCACGTGCATCTCTTACTTCGTAGTAAAGCCCCTCGATCTAACGACATTGAATCATCACATCACGATGTTATATGTGTTTTGTTAAGCGCTGATGGCAACTACTGCAACCCGTACTACGCCCGTTCTGGACGTGCACGCCTGTGCACCAGTAGCACTTGATTTGATTTACAATTAAAACGAATGAAAGTGTGCATTGTTGTATCGTGTTACACGAACCATTGTTTGGGCCAGTTTCTCCTCCGTTTTTTGGTGGATGCTAGACGCTTGCTCCTTCAATGACCGATGAGCTACACTTTGACACCGGAAGAATAATGTCCAAACACGCTAAGATCACAGAGCTGTAAACATAGACACTGTTGTATAGCAGCGTGCGATACGTCGTGTGGCGGCCATGTTGGGAAGGTAAAGCCATACAAACTTATACATTTCAGCGAGATGAATATATACGCCATACAATGTAGTAAGTGAAACTCTAGTGCTATCTATAAAGCCTATTTTAGTCTCGACGAGGTTTGAAAATTATAAAATAACTCACTGTTGAAATTGGGATATTTATTTGATTGTTGATGCATGCAGTGTTCAAAGCGAGGTGTTCGAATAGGATGCATGGGAAACGAATTCCAACGGCCGACCGCCTCAAGATGGCGGCCGCGCGTCTAGGTTTACATATCTATGTCGCAACCGCTATTACAATATATAATGCATCAAAGTGTTGTTTAAAATGTGAATTTATTGGTTCTTACAGAGTAGTTTACAAACATATACACTTCATAATCCTTGCTCCGGGCCAACATCTGGAGTGGAGAGATAGGGTAGTGACTATAGGTCTTTTGACTACGCTTTTTTTAATTTATTGAGTAAAGGCAAACCGCAAGCAATTATCATATAAATATTAATAGTATATTATAAAACATGACGTATACATATACATTTGTAAACACATGCAAGTAAAAAGAATCAAGAATCATTAAACATAATCAGAAATTATTGCTGGACTTCTGAATCAGGAATTTGTTATTATGATTAAGATAATTTATTATTAAATTTATATAAACACATCTATTATTATTTTCATATATTGTTTATCACAATGTTTAAAGAACTTTTTTTATTATTTTTTAAAGACCAGGAAGTATCGTCCTAGTGACGGGTTAGTGACCGGATGCTCGGTGGGAGGACAGGAACAATAAAGAAGAGTGGCCGGGTTTTATATACCTTGGAAAACGCACCGAATGCCAAATAAAGTTTTGTGTCTACAAGCATCGCCAGGTAAGACCGGTCAGTCTATAATACCCGAGCTACATTCACGGTGACACGCGTTGACCGTGCCGAGCAGCCGGGTCTGACGTTAGATCCACTAGCCTGTTTGAGCTAATGCTATCGTACACCCCACCTATGTCACCGACCAACATCACAGCGCTGAGATCCGACCACACGGTACGTGTGACACGGTACCCGTAGTCCGGGCGAAACGCAGTGCAGCAGTCACTGTGGAACTATACCACGTTACATGTCCTTGTGTTTTTGGCAGAGGATAGTAGAGGATAGTAGAGGATAGTAGAGGATGGTATATTATTATTATACCATGTCGGTCTGAGCAGCCCCGCCCATCCCGCCGTGCTGCACCTCTAACTGGTCACGTGTTAAATCCGCTATACACCAAACCGTTTGATCTCGCTTCTCTTTTCAGATACAGAAGACCACGACTTGCATGTGAGGACAAGTGTCTACTCGGCCAACGATGGCGAACAGTGCAGAAGACGTCGAGAACAACACGGTGTGTATGTGTGTGTGTGTGTGTGTGTGTGTGTGTGTGTGTGTGTGTGTGTGTGTGTGTGTGTGTGTGTGTGTGTGTGTGTGTGTGTACACACTGTATAAACAAGTGGTCTCAGGTGGCCGTAAAGAGGATGTCTTGCACGGTGTTCTGTCAACATTGTGGTTGCGCAACATCTCTCGCATCGCTTCCTGTTGATAAAACAAAGGCTTGGTGGTTTCACGAAATTGCTCCATTCACCGTGTGTCAACATGTCAGGGAGGCTCTTAATGTGATCACCGGAGGATTACGGCTCACCGGTGGTGGGGTGGTACTGACAAAACCGTTGCGAACCGGCCGACGGGGGGTCTATTCGCGATTTATTTTTCGTTGCTTTCTTTGCACATTACAGCTACAGCGCAGATTCACAGCTATAAATTCAATTGTGTAAATAAAGTTGTCATGGAGATGACGGTACGCTGAATGTGATCGGACCAGAGCAGAGTACACGTCCTGTCACAGACAGAGGAGCAGTCGGACAAGCGGAGCGCTGCTTGCAGTGGAGGAGGCGGAGGTTTACATTTACATGCGGAGGAGTTTGACGCTGCGTCGCGGCGATGTCTCGCAGGTAATACATGACAAGTATAATTTGCTCAGAGTCCGGAGACAGTTGTGGTTCGGTCCGGATCCGGACCGGAGTCCGGGGTTTGAGGACCCCTGGCCTACTTGATATACTAACAACTCGGCATAACGAACCCGTGGTCCACCTGCTCAGCGCTCGAGAGCTTCTGGTTCTGTCATTTTCAACTCATCAACTTTTTTGGATCGGCAAGGTCAGGCCGATACCCGATACGCGAATAACGTCGGACAACTTCCGTATCGGAGCCCGATCCTGGATCGGATCGGCGGCATCTCTAACCGTGACATTAATTAATCATCAACATTTAATCGGGTCAAATTGATTGAATGTAGAGGGAATCAACGTAACGTTTGAAAAGAATAGTTCTCCTTTTAACTGCAATGCTCACAACTTGTATTCTCATCTAATTCATACGTATCCTGAACAATGTCTGCAGATGTGGCCATGGTCATTCAACCAATCAAATCAGCCCCCAGATTTATAAGCAACCGATGTTTCTAAAAGCCATCTGCCACAATCTGTTTTTTGACTTCCTGCAATCGAGTAGAAATTTTATATTTTATATATATTTTTATATTTGAGGAGATGCCCTAACATGCATTACTAACGATGTTCCAGTTGTGAGAGTGATAGCCATTTAAAAGTTAATATTTAGCAAGTTATACTGGGATAGAGGTGTGGCCGCTGCTCCTGGTGCTAGATTCAAAGTTTTCCTCTGGTAAAAAGTCCAGAAGGTGGTTAAAAGGACATCAAGCGAGTCAAGTCTGAAATGTCTCATTATTCAGTTGGCTGGATGATGGCCATCTTTTGTCCAGTGTTCAGTTTCTGTTTTATGGCAATAATAATATCCCATGATGCAACCTTCCCATGGTAAAATTACCCATGGTGCTTTGCGAAGACTTTCATTGTTGTGGCCACAGAACTTTACCAAATTCATATTGATATCACAACATGAGCGCCAGTAGGCCTACTGCCGTGGGGTTTTTTGGTCATATGCATTTCAGAGAGATTTTCAGATTTGGTTCAGAATGTAATGCACTAGGCCACGACCCAGAAGTATAAACTAGGGCATGGGTCTCGGAAAACGTTGTTGTTGTCTTGTCTTCTTTGGAACCAGCTGACACACTTTTGTGGGTCCGGTAAACGAACTCTCCTACTCCGCTCATCCATTGTTATCCTAACAAGTGACTCCAGGAAATCCAGTCTTTAGGTTTTTGCTGACGTGAACTTCCCCAACACTATCCCGATACGATACCTCAGCTCCAGTCCTCAGTTTATGTAACAATTTAGTACACTTTTACTGTGGTGGCTTGATAAAAAATCTGCCCCTATGGCGAGACCCCTATGGAGAGGCCCCTGGGTGGCGCAAGAGGGCGGGTGCTGTTTACCTGTCAATATTAAAAACCAAATCTTAAAACATACCTTTTTTTTTGCTTTCTTCTAAACAAGTAGTGTGTAGTAATTTTAGTTTAAATCCACCTCTCAAATGTCTATATCTCTGTGAATGTATCTGTGATTCTGATTTTTTACTCTTTCTGTTCTTGTTGCGTTTCCCTTGCTAGCCACTTTATGTTGTCGTTGTGAACCAAAAGTCCAATATAAAGTTTAGATTGATTTGAAGTTGACCTCGGTTGTTGTCTCCCATCGTTGAGTACAGTATGTTACAGTAGTACTCTTTGTTGAGTACAGTATTTTACAGTAGTACTCTCATTGTTGAGTACAGTATTTTACAGTAGTACTCTCATTGTTGAGTACAGTATTTTACAGTAGTACTCCAGACTGAACCAATCCTAGGTGCTCACATCTCAACGTTTCTCTTCCTCCTCTCCCAGCAGGTGACTCCCAGGCAGGAGCACCCGGACGATGCGGGGGCCCTGAGGCTTCGCTCCCGGGGCGGGAGTGGCGAGGCTGATGGCGGGGGTCCGGAGCAGAACGGGCACCCGCCCTCCGCCGGACCCCCGCTGGCGGTGGAGAGCGGGGACGAGGAGGAGGAGGAGCTGACGCTGAAGTACGGCGCCAAGCACGTCATCATGCTGTTCGTCCCCGTCACGCTCTGCATGGTGGTCGTCGTGGCGACCGTCAAGTCCGTCAGCTTCTACACGCAGAACGACGGACAAAGACTGTAAGTGTGTGTGTGTGTGTGTGTGTGTGTGTGTGTGTGTGTGTGTGTGTGTGTGTGTGTGTGTGTGTGTGTGTGTGTGTGTGTGTGTGTGTGTGTGTGTGTGTGTGTGTGTGTGTGTGTGTGTGTGTGTGTGTGTGTGTGTGTGTGTGTGTGTGTTAGAGGGTGGCTATCCGACCTGAGCCTGACGGGACCCAGATAGAAATTTATAAATGATGTTTGGTCACGTCGGCCGGACGATAACCAGGCAGCAAACATTTGGGTTAATATGAACTACTAATTAGGATGGACTAGCCTAGTTGACATGGTGGTTAGGGTTAACCTAACCCTAACATACCCTAACAACCCTAACATTGGTTAGGGTTAACCTAGCCCTAACCCTAATTAGGATGGGCTAGCCTAGTTGACATGGTGGTTAGGGTTAGGGTTAACCTAGCCCTAACCCTAATTAGGATGGGCTAGCCTAGTTGACATGGTGGATGGGCTGGGCTAGGCTAGTTATATATTGTGTAAACATGATGTTTACACAACATGATGTATCGGGCTACCTTCTGTTCAGTGCTGGGGTTCCTTTATTTACGCAGCAACGCACAACACACACAGGCTATTTCAGGCGGTAAATATCATAAGCTAAAGATGGAGGACATCAAACAAGATTTGTCATCGGGGAAGTTTAAAACTACCGAAAACCATGCAGGGAAATCGATGGTTTACCTGTCTCTCTTTCAACCCACTTTCCTTTTTGTCTTCACTGTCCTGTACAGAAAGGCACAAAAAAGCCTATGTGATGGAAATGAATGAAAATGTGATGGTTCCATTGTGCCACTAGGTGGTGCTAATGCACTGACTAAGAGGCCGTACTGTACATCAACCACCAGATTAGAACTGTACTGTGTGGAACTGAACCGGGTGTAAGGAGGAACCTGGCCCCCTCGTGGCTCATTTGATTTCAATCATGGTCTTGAATTTCAGATGCAAGTGGGATGTAAAAGGTCTTCAACTCCTTTTAAAGTCGGTGTGAATCGGTAATTTAGTTCTTACCTGGGGTTAATGAATTGGAGTGGGCAGGATGGAGCCAGTAAGGTGGGATGGGAGCCAGGATAGCCTGGTGGTTACGGTGTTCGACTCCCAGCCGAAAGGTACTGGGTCCAATCCCCATGTCCCGCCTGTACATTCTGGTGATCTCTAAGGGTGCAATCGTCAGTCAAATCGTAAACTTTTACGTTGAAATGTGTCCCGTTATGAAAGCCACGGTGCTGTTTCACCGTCTCTACAGTCTCTCCAGACCACGTGTCTCTCTCATTAACTCCACTATGCGTGACTGTGATCTAACCGAACACGGTCCTATGTTGTCCTAGAATCTACACGCCGTTCTCGGAGGACAAGAACACGGTGGGCGAGAAGGCACTCTACGCCGTCCTCAACGCCATGATCATGATAAGTGTCATCATCGTCATGACGGGCGTACTGGTGCTGCTCTACAAGTACCGCTGCTACTCGGTAAGTACTGGCGTACTGTGGTAGTGTTGGACCGATGCTAGTAGCGTTATTAGTACATGTACATAATGCAGTAATGTTAGGCATGCACTGATGCGACGGGTATCAGTACTAGTATCTTGTCCGTATTATAGTAATATTATTAATCGGTACATGTCCTATGTATTATGTTGAATACCACTCTGGATATATTGAGTTGCACTTTTACATGTTGTATTTTTTTTAATCGTCGTCATGGAGACTGAGCCTGCTTGGTGTACCATGTGTCGTCATGGAGACTGAGCCTGCTTGGTGTACCATGTGTCGTCATGGAGACTGAGCCTGCTTGGTGTACCATGTCGTCATGGAGACTGAGCCTGCTTGGTGTACCATGTCGTCATGGAGACTGAGCCTGCTTGGTGTGTTGCCATAGTGACTGCTTGGTGTATTGTGACTGATGAGGAAGACCTCTTGTCCTGCCAGGTGATCCAGGGCTGGCTGTTCCTCTCCTCCCTCCTCCTGCTCTTCCTCTTCTCCTACATCTACCTCAAGTAAGTTCAGTGTGTCACGTACCCAGTGGGGTGTGTTCAGTGTGTCTAGTACCCAGTGGGGTGTGTTCAGTGTGTATAGTACCCAGTGGGGTGTGTCTAGTACCCAGTGGGGTGTGTTCAGTGTGTCTAGTACCCAGTGGGGTGTGTCTAGCACCCAGTGGGGTGTGTCTAGTATCCAGTGGGGTATGTTCAGTGTGTATAGTACCCAGTGATGATGATGATGATGATGATAAGTGTTACAAAGTGCTGAACAGGGAGTATTGAGTATTGTCATGAGTAAATAAAGAGATCTAAAGAAAATAACTGTGAGAAAAGAACAGATCATTAACGACGTGATGTCACCCGGCAGAGAGGTCCTGAAGACGTACAACGTGGCCATGGACTACATCACCATCGTCGTCATCATCTGGAACTTCGGCGTGGTGGGCATGATCTGCATCCACTGGAAGGGCCCCCTGCGGCTCCAGCAGGCCTACCTCATCATGATCAGCGCCCTCATGGCCCTCGTCTTCATCAAGTACCTGCCCGAGTGGACCGCCTGGCTCATCCTGGCCGTCATATCCATCTACGGTGAGCCGCTTCTGTTCATTCATTCATTCATTCATTCATTCATTCATTGCATTTCATGCTTTTCAAGACACCCAAAGCACTTTACAATGTGTGTGTGTGTGTGTGTGTGGTATTCTGATTGAATAGGAAAAACAGTGTTCGGTATCTCACGATTCTATTAGAAATGGGTTCTCGGTTCAGTACATAGGTCATCTCAGGATCTACTCCGGTCCGCTGTGCGCTAAGAAAGGCGTTGTGGCAAATGATGGCATGAAAGCAGAGTAAAGTGTGTATAAGATCATGTAGTTTTTATATTTGAAAAAGTTATCAACTGAGCAATAATGTAAACAGACAAAGGCAAACCTAAGACAAAATAAAAAATAGGTAGACTTTTGGAAGTTGTGAATCGATTCAGAAGGAGATAAGAATGGTGATTCTTAGTGTGTTGGGTGTGGTTGGTTTGGGACCATCTGACCCCCTGCGTCTCCTTTCTCCCTCAGATCTGCTGGCTGTGCTGTCACCCAAAGGCCCTCTGAGGATCCTGGTGGAGACGGCCCAGGAGAGGAACGAGCCGATCTTCCCGGCCCTCATCTACTCATGTGAAGACATAACCCAGATGATGTTCAATAACGTATAGATAGTTACATTGAGGTGGTGCATTAGCACCGAGATTCACTCGGAAGTCATCTGGAATTCATAGAACCGTAGTTACGTTTGTAACCCGTGTTAAATGGCACGCAAGACAAAACCAGCCAGCCCTGCTTTCTTATTTGACAGAAGAACCATCAAATCAGATTTCACGCCAATACACAAAATTGAGTCATGAATCCTTTTGAGCTTCACACGTTTCTGTCCAAAAAGTGGGACTTTTACTTTGAAATGTGAGGTGTTTTCAGTTCAATTTTCAATTAGCATTTTGGTTACTTTTGCTTTCGGTTTCGGTATTCCTAATGAAAACAGGCCATTGAAATGCTGCCTTTGCTCCCTGCTCTTGCCCAGCGACCATGGTCTGGCTGGTCAACATGGCGGACACAGAGTGGCCGCCAAAGAGGAACTCTACTCAGGAGCCAGAGGCCGCCCCCCTGCCAGTGTCCCAGGGTGAGTAGAGAGAGAGGGGGACCCCCCACTGTCCTGTCTCTGTAGGGCTTGTACATCAGAATGCATCATGGGATTTTTTTCTTGCCGATACACCGCCATAAAGAGAGCACTCAAGAGATTTGTAGTACTTTAAACTCCTAAATCAACGTAAATATACCGTGAAAAGAACGCCGTGGCAGTGTCAAACGCAACAATGTCTCCATAATGACAAATCATTTCACGATTAATTACTAAACAACGACCAAAAATCTATTGCTACCAACATAATAACCAACTTTCCAATGCTCCTATGCTCCCAAAATGGCGGCGGGTCATTGTGATGTGACGTCGCGATGTACAAGCCCTATACTGCACACTATGATCGAAGCATACAGCAATATAGAGACGACTGGACCACAGCCTCACAGTGTTATATGTGAAACTGGTACATACTGGTACAGTAAAACGTTGATGGACTGTAGTAAGACGTCGATGGACTGTAGTAAAACGTCGATGGACTGTAGTAAAACGTCGATGGACTGTAGTAAGACGTCGATGGACTGTAGTAAGACGTCGATGGACTGTAGTAAGACGTGGTGTGGTTTGGGACCTCCAGCAGCAGCGGCCGCCTCTCCTCCCACCAGCCCTCGGGAAAACGACAGCGGCTTCAGCCAGGCCTGGGTGAACCAGCAGCAGAACCGGCTAGGACCGCTCCAGTCCACCGAGGAGACCCGCCGGCAGATCCAGGAGATGCCCTCCGAACGCCCCCCCGTGGACGACGATGACGACGAGGAGCGTAAGTGCCCAGATGCTAGTTGTTCATCTCTTACTGCTATGCGGTGTGCATTTCAGTTGTGTGATTGTGTTTTCTACCAACATTTTGTTTCGGTTTACTATTAACGAAAGTCCGATAATGTAAACAATTTTTGGGACCATAGCGTTTTCCGGAACTTAAGCATTTCTCTTAATTGAAGCGTTTTTCATAAGTTTTGCCTTTTTTTGTAACTTTAGCATTTTATGGAACTTTCTGTTTTTTTCCCCCGTAACTTTGGAACTTTGACATAATTCTCGCCGGTCACAAAGTTCCCTTGTCTGTGAGAATTCATCACAACTTTTTCTTTTACGTTTTCTTTTTTAAATCCCATTTGTTGGGGTAGGTTTGTATCTCCCAAACCCCCGTCTGTGTCTGGCACAGGAACCGTTTATAGTCCTGGCCGATCAGGAAGCAATTATTCACCACAATTATAAGGTTCAGCATCTGTCTCGATCGCTCCCTTTCCCCCTCGCTCTCTCTCTCCAGCGGTAGTAAACATGGGCCGGGGAGGGCTTGTTTGTACAGTAATTACAGCCGGGAGAGAAGGTTCCTCTGGGGGGGGGGGGGGGGGGGGGGGGGGGGGGTTGGTGTTTTTGGGGGGG
>OOFB01005093.1:44782-60285 GCA_900323305.1 Trachyrincus murrayi
CCCAGACCTTGACCACACCAAACCACTCCCAGGCGGAAGGTTCTGGGTTGGATCCCCAGTGTCTAATCCATGAACCATGATTGATCTGATACCCCCAGATTCTAGAACTCTGCCATGGAATCCTCAGTTCCCAGGATTCTAGAACTGACGACACCAGAACAGCATTAGCATCTCCCCAGTGCACTAGTTTTGAAAACTGTCCCAGTCGTGACTAATATCCAAACCCCCCCATACCCTCACCTCCCACCTCCTCTCCCAGCACCCCCTAGTTCATCGCCCCTGGGTCACCATTCCTGTGTCCTGCCCCCCCCCCCCCACACACACTCACTAATTCTGTAGAACTTGTGGACATCACAGCTCTGCATCAACCTGATGAAAATATCTGCCGTGCACTCGAGTGTGCTAGCGAACGCTAACACTGATCTGGGCTGTGCTGCACCAGCCTGTTCCTGGCGTGCTCTGCCACGTACCCCCACCTCACCCCCGGTACAGCTCAGCGTTGTCCCATGACCCAGGAATGCTATTGAGACGGAATTCTTGCGTTTGTTCAAATATTCTACCACTTTCTTCTCTGCATTTATATACAAATATAAACAAAGAGAAGAGAGTTGATGCTTTTATAACGTGAGTGCATACATTCTTAGCATGGTGATGGCTAGAAACACTGAGCTGGAAACACTGAGCTAGAAACACTGAGCTGGAAACACTGAGCTAGAAACACTGAGCTAGAAACACTGAGCTGGAAACACTGAGCTGGAAACACTGGTATTCAATACAAACTGTTCTCCTGCTGCGTTGGTCTCTCATCAGCCCGCGGCTCAGCGGCGGACGGCAGCCAGGCGATCGCGGTGCACGACCCCCACAGTTCCGCCCCCGCCATCCACTGCAGCCAATCACATTATGGCTGCTGCCCCGATGGACGCATCGCGGCCGGCGGCCCACGCGGTCTGGACTGTCCACAGGGGCCGGATACTCCGACCGCCGAGCCCACTGCCGTCCAGCCCGCCTGCACTGGTACCAGGTAGCTAACCGCCCTTAGCATAGCGCTACTCTATAGCGCTAACCCCAGAACCAAACCTGTCTTTACTCTGTGGCTGCGCTGGGCGGCATGTTGAACGTCTAAATAACAGGCCTTGGGTTTGGTCTTGGCGTCCGTGGATATAGGACGTGGGTTTTTAATGTCCCAGCGGGTACTCTATAGCCAGACTTGTTTATGTTCACGCGACACATCGGGACTGTCTGTATGCCCTCCCGCTGTGTTCAGGCTGAACAAGCTGTCCTACGACTACTAGTGAGTGTCGCTCCAGTACAAACTGTCCTGTTGTCCGTGTGTCTCTCTCTTCACTGTGTGTTAGCTATGGCTGCTGTCAGGACGGGGTGACGCCAGCCCAGGGCCCCAACCAGGAGGGGTGCCGGGAATATGTGGCCGCTGTACCGACCGTAAGTTACACGGTTAACAAACCCCCTTTCATATCTCTCGCAGCGGGGAGCTCTGTTCAGTCCTCTGGGTGTAGGTGCACAGGGGCAGGATAGTCTAGTGTTTAAATTGTTAGATTCTCAGTCAAAAGGTTCTGGGCTTGAACCCAAATATCTGCAGCCTGGGTGGGGGGGAGAGTGAAGAAGACAGGAGAGTGAAGAAGACAGGAGAGTGAAGAAGACAGGACAGTGAAGAAGACAGGACAGTGAAGAAGACAGGAGAGTGAAGAAGACAGGACAGTGAAGAAGACAGGACAGTGAGGAAGACAGGAGAGTGCATTGAAAGCGAGAGAGACGTGTAACATAGGATCACCGGTCTGGATCCGACCTGGGTCGCTAGCAGAGTGGTTAGCACGCTAGCAAAGCGGTTAGCACGGTAGCGAGTTGAACCACCCAGCCGCCCACACCAATGTTCTTTTTTAAATCTTTTGAACGTGGTTATTTTTCTTGTGGTTTCAGACCAGCTTTTATTTCATGTTCTCTCCGTCTCCTCCCTATTCCTGTACCCCTCGGTCCTCGGTTCTTCAGGCCGCTGCGTCCCTCCCTACCGTGAACGCGCTGCAGTGCCGCACCACCATCTACGGCTGCTGCTACGACCGCACCACCCCCGCGGGCGGACCCGACGGAGAGGGCTGCCCAAACCCCGCCAACAACCGTAAGACCCGGCAACCACACACACGTCCTATAGGACTGAAATACATACCGTATATATAGCTAGCATGTGTAGTGTTGCTCAATGGGTCAGGTGGACATTTAATGTACGCTTGTGGTTTAAGAAAAGAACGCCTTGTTTTTGTATTTGCTGGCCAAGGAAAGATATTTGACACAAATGGCCAAGTATTTTGTTGGGGCCTTTTATGTGGATGATTGAAGACGATGTAAAATGTCCGTGACTTTTTAAGGTCTGTGGTGACAATGCTCTTTAAAGAAATAACCAAGCCGCTAAAATCAAACAGCGTGGACAGCGCCATCTACAGGTTAAACACAACTTGACTCAAATCATGGTTTATATGGTATGGTTCTCAGTGACATCACCAGACGCTTTTGGTATTAGAGATCGCTTACTCTTTCCACACCAGCCGACCCTCCCAACTTCCTGTTCTCCTGTGCTCTACTTCCTGTCAGTGGAGCGCTCCATCTGCACGCTGCCCCGCGCCGCCGGCTCCTGTGCCCACTGGACCGCCCGCTTCCACTATGACGTCATCGCCGGCAAATGCGTCCACTTCTGGTACGGCAACTGCCACGGCAACAACAACAACTTCATGACCCGCGGGGAGTGCCAGAGGGCGTGTCCGTCCATCCCCGTGCCCGCCCAGCAGGCCCCGGGGCCCGCAGCCTCAGTCCCCGCCGCCTCCGTCCCCGCCTCCAGGGGAGGTTCCCGGAGCGCTCCGGCTACTTCCGGAGAGCCTCCAGCAGGGGGCGCCGTCTCCACCTCCACCTCCGATGGCGGCGCCACGTCCAGTGCGGGCCGTGACATGGGGAGGATCTTCACAGCCCCGGGCGGGTCGGGGGCCACCAGGCAGGGGGTGAACGCCGCGACCCACGCGCACCGCGCCAGGGTCTACTTGCGCACCCGACGCCCCGCCTCCGGCACCGCCGCACACAGCGCCGGCCCGGCAGCGAGGTAAGACCTCCACCCTCATCTGTGGGTCTGGGGGAGTGGCATCCGAGTCTTTGCCTCGCCCCCCCCTTATCTCCACCTCTGGCTCGCTGGCGTAGCCTTCGTCCGCAGGGCACCCTGCCCTGAGTGAGACCCGGCCCGGAGGGTGTAGCGATGGAGCTGTGGCTCGCATATTTGAAAGACGAACTGTATGTATATTTACTCACCCACAGGTGAAGTCTCAACGTATTTTCATGCACAAACGTGCCCTTTCAGACTCTGAGCGGTCTCAGGATGCTTATTATAACCTTAATGTCTTGCTTGCCTAGGCTTATTCTTTGAGAAATATACACACCCCTGTTCCACTACTAAAAGCTCAATGTACACTCTCCACCTGGGATACTTTTATTTTGTTTCCTGCTCTTAACTTGAAAAATCTCAGGAGGTCACCAGATAAATCTTGTTGGACACTTTTCTCTGCTTCTTGGGACTTTTGGCTATTTTCACCTCGATGTTTGTGTTGGTCTGTAAATCTACCACTACCTCACTGTGTCCATCGCCATCTTGTTTCTTCTGTTGTCATCTCTGTTTGTCACATTGGACTGAACTAATAAAGGTTTGTCTGTGATACTGGTCCTGGTGTCCTTCTGTCTGTCTGTCTGTCGTCACTAAACCACCACGCTCTCTGTCGCCCCCCTGTGGTTTCCTGGTGTCATCGTCTCAATGTTTTCTGGTGATATTTGTTTGCACGTGGGTCAGCTTCAACACACATTATTACAGCAGTAGAGGATTTCAGCACTATGCTTTTACTTTCATCTTGGACATTTTCTACTCCGGGTTAATATTGAATATTTATATTTTTTAAATATTTTTTTAATTATTTATGTAAGAATATTAACATTATTCTTACATAAATGTATGTGTACTCTGAATTTGTATTTTTTTGTATTGACCGATACAGACTACCATTTATTTATTATTTTTACTGTACAGTATAAACTCAAAAGACATTTCTGGTGATCACAACATATTCACTGATCAGATGCAGTGTGTGCATCTGACCAGCAGGGGGAACCTTTTAAAACATAATACCTCCTGGTATTGGTTGTCTATCCAAAATGTCTTTCTCAATTAAATCATCCTGTTGGTGGAAGTGAAACTGAATCTTTATTACTGTTGCCGGGTGTGATTGTCCTCTAGTGGGTCGGCAGTACAAACTAACAAGAGTACCATGACTAGTACTACGACTAGTACTACGACTACTACTACTAGTACTACTATGTTACTATGTGGTGGGTGTTTCTCTGGGTAGCGTGGGTCCTACTGTGTGTTGGGTTCAGAGTTGCATGAGCATGAGCCAGTCTGGCATCCTCTCTCTGGCTGACCAATCAGGGCCCGGAAGTGACCCTTCTCTCTGTCTGTCAACATCTCTCTTTCTTATTTCTATCTCTGTCACGGCCCCAGCCCCGGTCCTAGGCTTCCCTATGTCTTTTCCTCCCCTGTCTGTCTCCGTGTTCTATGTCTATCCCCATGTGCTTGTGTTTGTGTGGGCGTGGCGTCGCTTCCGGGTCCTGCCTTCCCTCCACACCTGCTTCCCATCAACTCATCACTCCCTACAGTATATCTACCCCGGCTCTCCAACTACTCTTCGCCAGATTGTTGTTTCTTCTGACTCTACTCTCGTTTACCCGCTTGTCTGATTACCTTGCTTGTTGTCGATCTCCCGCCTGCCTGACTACCCCGCCTGTTGCCGATCTCCCGCCTGCCTGACTACCACGCCCGTTGCCGATTCCCTGCCTGTCTACCGGTCCCGCCCGGTTTACCTTGTCCACGAGATTCTGCTAATAAACCAGTGTTCTACGTACTTCATCGGTGTGGTCTGCTATCTGGGTCCTACCATCTGAACCTTGACAACGGGGTCTGAGAGTGTCAATTCAATTCAACCTGTACCAGTTTAGAATTAACCTTTAAATATTAGTACATTGTAAGTCAACATAAAACAAAACAATACAATGCCTGAATGTAAATTCTATTCACATTTATTTGAATGCCAACATGTAACACTTTATAAAACCATTATACACTCATACTTTGTAGCATTGTTGTAGCATAACAAATTACAAATTACAATGAACCTTTAAACACTAGTATATTGTAACTAGGGCTGACAAATGAAAACTATTTAATTTAGTGCAATTAATTACATGAAAAATAACATTACAAAAATGTACGCAATTAACTGGCCCCCTTGGCAATGTGTCACAGTACGTTCAACCAGTCAGTGCCGCTGCAAGCATGATCATCAAACTCTGAGAAATACTTTTTAACAACTTTCCAATGTCGTATTGGATGTTTGAAATTACCCAAGCACTCACGCATTTGTCCCCATAAAAAACGCAATGATTCCTTGCTGATACGCTGCAAAACAAACTTTGAAATTAACTGTCACATCGTGAGTTTGTAGTTGCATTTTATCCATGGTTGTGTCCATGGGAGTACGGCCATGTTTGGAGTGCTTTGCTCGTCAACAACCAAGGATAAAACTGACGAAGCGATTGTGATGCATTTTTCATGAGTGAATGAATGAATGCATGAGTAGCCTACTTGAGTAATATCAAACATTGAAAAGTACTTCAAAAGACCAATGCTATGGCACTATGGCATACTATGGCATCAAAAATGACAAGCACTTTCTCAGTCCCCTCATCTCCCAGAAAAATCACCCCGGCCAATCAGCTTGGAATTTGGCTTTGTGAGATTCAGTTGCCTTGTTGTTATTGGCCTGAAGAGCTACACAAGATTTTACAATGGCTGTCAGCAATGAATACCAGTCTACGTATCAAATGAGGACTAACGTCAGCAAAGTCTTACTGAGTGGGAGGAATGACGGTTATTTATTTGAGCCAGAATGCACAGAAGAGGAAATCTTACAGCGGAGACGGCAGCAAGCAAATGTGCAACAACGTGTTCAGAGTCTCTCATTCAAGTAATAAAGTATCGCTGCATGGACATTTGACAAATAGTTTTAAGGCTATGTTTATAAATAGGGTTGGGTATCCTTTTTTTTTTTACGATACCGGTGCTAAAACGATACTTTTAAAACAGTGCCTGCCTTTTTTTAAATTAATGCGAAAAACAACATTAAAGAAGGTTTTTTCATTGCAAACGCAAATAAATTGAACAATATATTAATAAATAAATAATAAGAAAATCCTGTCGGCTACAATAATTTTACAGTAAATAACAGTTACAATACTGATAAATAATAGCAAAATAAATACCAAGTGCAAACTTCTAGACTTCTACTCTTCTACAAATTATTCTACTTAAACAGTTATTTTGCCCAAATATAACCATGTCTGCTTCTCTGGCAAAATATGACTCCTCTCCTCTCAGAATTTGCTACTTATTGTCAAAGTAAAAGTAAAATTGTTTTATTGATCAGTTGCAAAGTATAACACAGGGTCATTCTAAACAGTGAAATTCTTGTGAAATGGCAAGCTCACAATATGTAGAACAATCACAGAATAAAAACAAGTTAAAAAAAAATATACATAATAAAAAATATATATATACATAATAAGATAAATAAATGCTAGCATTACAAGTATAAAGAATATAAAGTATTGTAACATTCTAGTCAAGTTTTTTTTTTTATGAACTAAACCCATTTGTCCTTCATTAATTTTACATACATGTTAACAAATAACAGGTTGTATGAACCGGAAGTTATTGGTAGTGAAACGTATACGACCTGCCTGATTGGCTAAGCGACCATAATGTGACATTGACGAGCGCCGCTGATGTTGGGCTCTCAACCAAAAGGTGCTTTCACACCTGAGGTGTTTGGTCCGTTTTAATCGAACCCTGGAGCGTTTTGACCCATAGTACGGTTTGTTTGGGGTGGTGTGAACATTGGAACTATCAAACTATCATCCGCTTGAAAACGGGGGTCTCGGTCTGTTTCTAAGTGAACTGGTTCGGTTCGCTTTAGGTGTGAATGTGAAGCAAACTAAAAAACAATGCATTGTGGGTTGAATGTACACTCTTGCCATGAACTGGAAATAACAAACGTTCAGTCAGGTATAGGCCTATGTGAACTTTTCCTAGATTAAAAGGAGTCATGGTCAGACGTGGTGCAATCACACACTCAACAACGCGCGTCAGGCTAGGGCAGGTCATAATCAGGTGCCAACATGAATCTGAAGGAAATCTTAACATGAGGGGTGTTTTTTATGGGGAATTCAAATATGCGTTTATTTTTTGGATAGGATAACTCTAACCTACATGCCAATTTTACCCTATCAAACCCATTTATAAGATATTGAAAGATATAAGGGAGATCATTTATATTGACAAAGCCAAATCAAATTAACATATTTGTTAACAGGTTAACTGCATGTATATCACTGGATGCAATTACAAGGAACAATCTCTTGACTTCCTGAACTTTACCAGGTTGCACAAGTCCTGCTTTGACTCATTCTTGGACATCAGCCTCCTGCTGGTCTCCTGAGCCCTGATCCCTCCATCCCTCTTCACCATTTTAACAACCCTCTCAATACAATGTGTGTGGCAAGGCCAGTTGAGCACCTCCATAGGGGTGTTGATGAAGTTCTTCACTTCCAAGGTGCTTGGGGAGCAGGTGAGAGGTGGCTTTGACACACCTTCTGACCAGCTGATCAAGTCACCAATGCTGGAAGCATCATGATTGATGTCAGGTGTCCTTCTGGTTCTGGTTCAGAGGAGTCCCCCAGCTGAGCAGGGAAGAGCTCAACTTCAGAGACAAACTCATCTTCAGTACCACTTCTCTCCAATCATAGATCCTGATCACCATCTGCCAAAGATCTCTCAACCTCATTCCTGGCTGCCTTCTCTGCTGTTGCAGCATTTTCCTCCTTGCTCCTTCTCCTTTTCTCTGCCTTCGTTTCCATCTCATGCCTTTCCATTGTCCTCACCTGTCCCTTGTGCTCTGGCAAACCAGGGCCCCCCATTTGGTGGGGTTCTTTACTTCCAACCTTCTCTTTCTGTCCCTTGATGTAGGCAAGATCTTTCATAGGAATCTTTTTCTCTCTGCTGCAGGAACAGTTAATGTGGGCTTGGATCCCACAGCCCTCACAGCCTCCCCCCTCACAACTGGTAATCTGACACTTGCAAGTCAAAATATCAAATAACTTTTCTAACTTGACCATGAACCTCTCTTTGGCATGAAGTTTACCCTTCCCAAGAGAAAACTTCACTGCCTGATTTCAGACCTCCTTGAGCTTGGACATAATGGTCACTTTTTCATTGATAACAGGTGGCTTGAAAATAGCATTAGCTTTGCTGACAAATCAGACCAGGGTAGAGGTCACTCTCCAGCTGGTCCACTGGGTAGTTCCTCCTGTCATCATCACTTTTCTCCCTTGAGTAGATGCCATACCTCAGGATATCCCTCACAGTTGGCAGTTCAGACACCAACAGCTCCCACCCTGTGCCAACTAGATTACTCAAATGAGAATTTGATTTCTCCCTTGTTCTGACTTGAGCCATTTCTTTAACTAGTTCATTACTCCACGCAATATATCATGAAATGTCAATGAAATTCTCAATTGTATGAAGATTATCACAATTCCCCTATGTATGGACGAAATGACCAGACACAACATTGTGTGACTAATTTGAAATATTTACACATTTCCTGGATCCCCATTTCCCAATTTGATTTTGAATGATTGATTTTGCAAACAAATATGCATAACTTTTAAACATTTAAAGTTGTTGTTGTGCTCCAGTATTATTGTCCGCAACAAGGAAGCGTTGTGAGTTTCCTTCAGATTTTCTGTCCAATAGACGAGCAACCCGTGACATGTGTTTACATTGTTTGGGTCGCTTGACAAAGTCCTGTGTGAATGCAAACCAAACCAAATGAAAATCATTTAGAGCGTGTCACTTGAAATCCTCTGTATGACGCGCCAACTCTTTCCTCTCGACTCACCAGTGAAGGAGCGTGTAGCGGTTTTGGAGCACAGGAGGGCTATTGATATTGATATTTCAATTGGCAGCTCGTGCACCATAATGAGGCACCGAAATTAGCGTTGGAATTCGGTCTGGTAGGTACAGGTCATAAAGGAACCGGTGACATAGTGGTACCGGGTTTCGGTACCCAACCCTATTTATGAATGTAGTATTACCATTAATAAACCACTAATTGTTAAGAGTTTACTCGTGCACTTTCAGCATCTCATTCAATGAATAAAGTGGCAATGCTTGTATTGCCTACATGCAGCACGGACATTTGCAGTATTGCTGTTACTAAAATACCATTGTCAGAGTTTACTCATGTAGTATTAGCGAAACCGAACCTACAGCAGGCTCACGAAGATTACGGTCTAGCATTTATACCGCGAAGACAAGGATTACAATGTCTGTGGCAGCTACAGAAGATGGTACAGACCAGTCCATGATAGGATACAAACCCACCGGCTGGCACAATCTCCGTTATCAACTGTTACAGACCATGGATATATTACAGTAATGTGGACAGGATTGAAGAAGGTAAGCAAATGTGTTTTAAAGACTTTATTATTATTGAAATGAAAATACAGCATGGATACAGCATATACATGCATATACTTTTATTTTCATATATATTAGAGCTAACCACTGTTTTACAACATAGTTACATGTGAAATGTGATGGCAGCCGCTTTAGCAAATTGATATCCTTAGGTCGAGAAATAGGTCGAGAAATATAAAATACAAAACTCTAAACAAAAGTAGCCAAGCTTATATCTGCCTCTCAGAATGATTTCTCGCTCGGATGTAAACAAGGTCCCGTAATGTCCGGCTCGACTCATGCTTGCAATGCACCATGGACGTTTTTGACAATATTATACTCGGATCTGTAGTTTATTCTGAGCATTTTAGTTTGGCTTGTGGGTACATTTCGACAGCTTGAGACACTATTATAACACTATGATGACACTATGAGTTAATAAAAACGTGGCTGTGCCAGTGGAATGTCACTTTAATTTGGGGGCTTTTTCCAGCAAATATGAATGCATGCGATTATAATTGTGATTAACAGCCCTAATTATAACATAAAACAAAGTGTCTGAGGCCATTTCAATTCTATATAGGCTATTAGAATAACAAGAAAAAAATATTCGTAGCTTTTAACAGAACAGAAATACCTGAGAGAATCTAAACATGAAACACATTCTCCGCCACAGAATGGTCACAAATCTGATACAAAAAACATCCCTATCGCTGTGTTTATATATATATTTACATTACATATTAAATAACTTTGCTGCATGCTTTGTGTTGGTTGTTTTCACCTATTTCCACTGAAAGACACACCAGGGTGATGTCGGTGTGCAAATTAATTGTCGTGTTGGTTGTCTGAGCAGAGCCTACATACCATGATGCCGCGACAACTCTGGCCGACAGACAGACAAACTAGACATTTGTCTGTGCCTTGAACATTTGTCTACAACATCAGCATTTGTCTACAGCTGGCAATAGCAAAAAGGGCTTATTAAAAATGTGTGTGTGTGTGTGTGTGTGTGTGGCGCTCAGTAATTAAATCATCAGAGGCAGCTGAACAAAGGCAGGGGTTAATTAAACCTTGTTAAGAAGCTAAGGAAAAATTGGCTGCGGACATGGAGAGGGGTGTGTGTGTGTGTTTTTGTGAGTGAGTGAATGAGAGACAGTGTGTGTGTGTGTGTGTGTGTGTACAAGCATGAGCCTGTTCATCAAGTGACACTGTAGTCTTGTGAGACCAACTGCATATGTTGTTTTCAGCATTTTATCTTTGTATTTGTGAACGGTTTTGTATGTTTCCATCTGTCTAAACGGCACTGAGTAAAACAATACAATAGACTCTCCACACATGAACGACGTGTGTGTGTGGTAACGTATTACCTATTGTGTGAGTGCATGTTTTCCACTTCTGGCCTGAGCGTCAGCAAGAGCAGAATGAAAGTGCAAGGAGAGATGGGAGTGTGGACCTACATTGCAATCAACCAATCACAACCCTCTGACATCATCAGTGTGCTAGAAGAACTTTATATATGCAATTCGGGGTGCATGCGCACATGCACCAACACACACACAACACATGCAAGGGGGGATGTGGCCGCTGAACACAACACACACACACATGCAGGGTAGGGTGTCCAAATTGAATGAATTCTCTGCTTTTTCCCATCCCCGCCGACCCTCCTCCAGGGACAGCCAGGGAGCAGTGGGCAGCCTCCAACACCAGTGCCTGGGGACCAATTCCAGGTGTAATGTCCATCTTTGTCGCGGATAGGACTGGATTTTTTTGCATGTTTTTAGATGGGGTTCTTTTTTTTTATAGGAGGAGACCCATGTGAGCACGGGGAGAACATGCAAACTCCACACAGAAAGGCCCAGGAGATAACCCACCTAGGCACCCCAGAGTCAACAGCGCTGCTGTGAGGCAGCAGTGCAAGCACTGCGCCACCGTGCCACGTACTACAGAGATAAGCTAAGTTTTCCAAAGTGAAGTGAGTACAATTTAACAAAATCCTCAGTAAAACTAAACAAAATCCTTAAAGGAGGATGAGATAACTTGGCACTTTGAGTTTTAAGTACTGCACTTGCCACAATTCCCCACTCAGTCGCTGTAATGACGTATACAAACAAACACAAACACGGGTGGCGCAGACTGGAGTATGTACTGTACTGTACTCTGGACTGGAAGGACAGCTTCAAATCAGCTAACTAACCTGGTCTTCTTTCATTTATGTGCATGTAGATAAATTACATTGAGCAACATTTTCTGTTTATTAGTAAAGTATATGGACATTGCAAACGCTATTGTAAAGATGCGATATAACATGACATTGCCTGTCGCCTGCTGTTCCATCACAGTAGGCTAACTGGAACTGAGCTACACTATTTTATTCTCCTGCTACCTACACAACAAGACATGCAAGCATCAGAAATGCATAGTAAAGTATACCCCTCCCCCTCGATAACTGGCATCTCTATAACTCGCTGATTCGGATAAACTACGGTTGTTGAGATGGCTCACAATTTAACAATACATTACGTGTACTGTAATGTTATTCAATAAGTCATGCACCTTGTTAACTCACACTTTTGATGGACCCCAACAGCAGCTAGTAATCAATAACCATAACTTACAAGAAATTTTAAAACGTTATACTTTTGAGAACGTGGTCACCCGTCTTCCTCACCCATAATAGTCTGTTTCTCATTGAAAAATGGAGGCTACCATGGCAATCATTTTTGCTGCAAATGTCTCCCCAAATAAACTAGTACAAAAACATTACTAAAAATGACTTTAGATTGACAGCCCTACTTGTAAAAAGTCTACCATCCTCAAATGAATATTCATGCAGCAACATGTACTGCCCCACTTCCCTGGCGACGACAAGATTTCCTGCCACTGTACTAGCCAATACACTGAAATTCGAAAAGAAATTCACAGGGTCTCATGTTATGAACATGATTTTTTCATGAACTGAAAAAAAAGAAGTGAATATTTAACTATAAAATAATTATCTCATGCAGCTTTAACACTAGAAGCGGCGGCACCACTTAACTACCTTTGACCGCCGGTCATTTTGACCGCTTTTGTGTAGTACCCCAAGATGCCATTAGATGGTACCGTGTACTGCACTGCTGCAAGAATCTGCGGTTGACTCTTGACAGCTTTTGACAGGCATTTGACAAATAAAAAACCTCAAGATGATCTACCTTTACTGTTCATATCGGCGGACCGTATATGCAGGAGCGTCATCGATGATCCGGGGAGGTGGCGGGCCCGGAGAGGGGGGAACTAGGGGGCTAGAGACCACCGGCTTAACACGAGACACATGGAACGCAGGATGGACCCTCATGGACCTTGGGAGCTTGAGCCGGTCCACCGCAGGGTTGAGCACCTTCTCCACTGGGAACCAATGAATCAAGGAGCCAGCTTGCGGGACTCGACTCGCAGAGGTAGATCCCTCGTGGAAAGCCACATATTGATTTCTATCTTTTTTACTTTTGTCAAAAGCCTTCGCCATTGCGCACTCATGCATTGTTGTTGAGGCTGTATGAAATAGGTTTGTTCGCCAACGTTTGGTAGCTGGCCCAGGTGGGCGGAGTTCCCCAGCCGTTCGACAAGTTTTACAATAATGACCACCCGCCAGGAATGTCCCGACATAAAAAACTGAAAGTGAAATGTACAGCAGCATAGCGCTGCTGTGGTGGTGTCTGAAAATAGTCACACATCTCAATAGCAGTGTATGCAGTGTCTAGCGGTGTATACCTGCCCAATAGACGGGGCTTCCAAGCGAAACCGTCTGGCAGCAGCACTCCTCTCTATAGAGCTATCTTCTGATCAATATGTCTACTCAATAGGCCAATTACAAAGTACCCTGCCCCGAACAAAAACGCAATTCAGCTGGATACCTCACGTCACGTTTCAACTTTGCATAAGCTTGATTTATGCATTCATTGAATTATAATGGGTCATATTGATATATCTGTGGTTTCGGTATGTCACGTAATTTTTCACTACTTTTTCTTGAGAAAGGTGACGGGTGCTAATGAGTTCTTTGCGCTAATCAACCCCCTCCCCATCCAATACAGAGGAGAAGCTTGAAAAAGCTTTGACCAATTTAGAATGAAACTAAACTATAGTTTTGGTTTTGTTTGTCACATGTCAAATCTTGTCAGAAACTAAAAAGCCAAGTGTTACCATTTGAGCCTGACTAAAAATGAACAATTGGCTTTTTGGTTACTGAAAATACAATATAATCCAAAGCTATGGTTTAGTTTGAAGTATAGTTATAGTTCATCTTAGTTGACCGACAATTTCAAGACGAAACAAGTTAGAACTATGAATAACGAATAGTCAATGTAGTATTAGTTTAAAAAAATAGGCATAATAACAATACGAAGATATATTTTAGTTGACTGACAAAACAAACTTTTTTATATAAAACTACTCAAATTTTAAAACATGAGACAGTCAGATTCTTTGGTGAAAGCTTTTTCAAGCTTCTACTCTGTATCAGATGGGGGATGGGGTCACTGAGCGCAAAGAACAAAAGAGGCACATTCCATTCATTAGCACCTTTCTCAAGGCAAAGTAGTGAAAAATTACGTGACATATCTAAACCACAGACATCAATATGACCTATCATAATTCAATTAATGCATACGTCGATGATGACTGATACCGAACTGAAAGCGTTTGTGGGCTTGATATTTTATCACATTTTATTCATAGATACCATGTCCAGACAAAAATTCACCCTCTGCCCAGGGGTGTAAAGTGGTGCAGCTGAGCGATGGCGGTTGGCGAGCCTCTTATATTGTTCCACTGTTCTCAGGAGTGCCACCCTAGCACGGCGCCACGTGCGGTGGCATCACCTCATCTGTGCTTGGACAGAAGGGACCTCCAATTCCTGCTCCTGGGAAGGGAACAGAGGTGGCTGATATCCATAGAGACACTGGAATGGAGACATACCTGATGCAGAGCTAAGCAGGGTATTGTGGGCATACTCCATCCATGGCAGGTGTGTGGACCATGTAGCGGGGTTCTGGGAGACGAGGCACCGTAAAGTAACCTCCAGCTCCTGGTTTGCCCTCTCGGCCTGGCCATTAGTCTGTGGGTAGAAACCAGATGTGAGGCTTGTGGAGGCACCGATGGCGGAGCAAAAGGCTCTCCATACTGCTGAGGTAAACTCCGGCCCACGGTCCAATAGGATGTCTGAGGGCAGACGATGGAGCCAGAACACCTCCTTGACCAGGACATCGGCTGTGTCTTTAGCTGAGGGTAGCTTGGGAAGAGGAACAAAATGAGCAAACTTGGAGAACCGATCTATCACAGTAAGTATAACTGTTTTACTGTCTGACTCTGGCAAGCCGGTGACAAAATCTACAGCGATGTGTGACCATGGTCGATGGGGCACTGGCAAGGGGTGTAGGAGACCAGAGCTTGGCTTATTGGACCCCTTGTTTTGCACGCAGACGGGACAAGCTGCGACAAACTCTCAGGTGTCCTGCTCCATAGACGGCCACCAGAACCTCCTCGAAAGGAAAGAGAGTGTGAGGGTTGCTCCAGGGTGGCAGGTAAGTTTAGTAGTGTGTGCCCACTCCAGCACACGGGACTCCTTGGACTCTGGGACAAACAGACAAGTCTGTTGGGTGGGCCGTTGCCTGGATCCGGCTGCTGATGCTGAGCCTCCCGGACCTCCTCCTCTATGTCCCAGGTTACCATGCCGATGACACAGGATTCCGGGAGAATGGACTCAGGAGGAGCATCCGGCCCATCCTTAGCATGTTGCCTGGAAAGTGCGTCTGGCTTGCCATTCTTTGAGCCGGGGCTGTAGGTAAGCACAAAGTTAAACCTTCCAAAGAACAAGGCCCACCTGGCCTGTCTAGAGTTCAGTCTCTTG
>OOFB01005103.1:9230-28692 GCA_900323305.1 Trachyrincus murrayi
CAATCCAAGAATAATGAACAGCACCTATTTAATAGAGTGGTGTCTGCCAGTGAAACAAACAGAAGCAGATAACACGGAGTAAGAGGGACATAGAGAGAGGCAGAGAGAGAGAGAGAGAGAGAGAGGGAGAGAGAGACAGACAGAGAGAGAGAGAGAGAGAGAGAGAGAGGGAGAGGTGCAAGGTGGGACGCTGATGCTGGCTCCTGGCTCCTAGTTCCTGGCTCCTAGCTCCTAGCTCCTAGCTGAGTAAGGAGGGATTTCAGCCGTCTTTGTACGTGATAGGATTTGTTTCACCTCTTTGTCTGATAAGCTCTGAGTGCTCCGACAAGCAAACTGTCCCTCTGGTCAGCATTGTTATCTGGTTGAAATGGACCACATCCAATCGCATGAGAATTCCTTCCTGACTCAAATATCACTCCAGCCCCACTGTCCCTTTCTGCGCATATTCCAATTGTTTTGATTACATACAATGTACGCTGCACAATAAAGATGGAAGACGCTTTGTTCATCAGTTCCTTAGTAATCGAGACTATTGAGATTAAAGGAAAATGTTAAAAAAATAAAAAAGCCAAGGCAACGCCTAGTCCCAACACCCCAAGCTGCGGGTTGGTATAAACCAAGTTGACACCGAGCTCAACAAGACTACCGTTTGATATTGTGCACGATAATTATTGTGTGAATGAAAAGATAGTTACACAGCTAACCTTACGTAAAAAGGTTCTTTACTGTGGCTTGTTGGCTGCAATAAAAACAATACATATTGTTTTAGATTTTGTTCGATGACCGGCCCCATGATCTGCGGACCGGACCGCAGGGGGGTCTTCCTGCGGACCGGACCGCAGGGGGGTCTTCCTGTCTCCAGCGCTCATTTGTCAGCGGCAGAGCGTTTTGGGTTACACACTTGGAAAACAGTCGCTTTTACGGCCTCTTTAGCTCCATGATACAATCACAGTAGTTGTATGAAAATGCAACAAATCACCAAAGAACCCACCCCCCCCACACACACACACACACACACACCCATCATGTCCCCGGCTTCTTCACAGGTAAAAGAATGGCTTTGACATTTCAGCCTGGGAGCGGAGAATGGAGGTAGTTTGTAATGTGTGTGTTGCCTTGTCTTCTTCCTCTCCTTGTATTAGTACTTAAGTGTCATGTTAAGCCTGGGGCAGGGTAGACTGTCAGTGACCTACTCACAGTGGCCCACAGTTTGTGTTTACTGTATTCTCTTGCTAAAGCGGGCACAGAACCCAATCTCTTATCAGCACATAAAGTCTATCAGGCTGGAGACTCAAATTTCCCCTTCCAGCCAATGCTGTATTCCTATTGTCCCCGCTGGACAATAGTTTTATATACCCTCCAGCTTGAGTTTCTCTCTTCTTTATCTGCCTGCGTATCACCCAGTGTGTTAGCACTGTCTATTTGCGAGCTCATAACATTGCCCCAAAAGAGGCCAGTCATCAGGGGGGAAAGAGCAAGCACAGGGGATGTCAGCTTTTTATTTGTTGGCAAGTCCCTTCCTACTTGTTTCCAGCATCAGTTGTCACCGTGGTTACACACAATCTGGTGCGTTAGGAGCAGGGAAACAGTTAACCCTCTCCAGGTTCCCCTATCTTTGGTTCTTTCCCCTGGTCCTATGTTTGGTTCTTTCCCCTGGTCCTATGTTTGGTTCTTTCCCCTGGTCCTATCTTTGGTTCTTTCCCCTGGTCCTATGTTTGGTTCTTTCCCCTGGTCCTATGTTTGGTTCTTTCCCCTGGTCCTGTGTTTGGTTCTTTCCCCTGGTCCTATGTTTGGTTCTTTCCCCTGGTCCTGTGTTTGGTTCTTTCCCCTGGTCCTATGTTTGGTTCTTTCCCCTGGTCCTATGTTTGGTTCTTTCCCCTGGTCCTGTGTTTGGTTCTTTCCCCTGGTTCTATGTTTGGTTCTTTCCCCTGGTCCTGTGTTTGGTTCTTTCCCCTGGTCCTATGTTTGGTTCTTTCCCCTGGTCCTGTCTGGCACAGCAGGCGTAGCAGACATGACAGAAGTGTGTATCTCTGTTCTGTTGATGGAAACTGATATGTTTGAACATTTTATATAGCGGCACTGAATGTAAAACAAAACCATATTCTTCATCAGATGACGTATGTTGTAAAATAACAAGTATTAATAATAATAATAATGAATAATAAAGCTCAGATAAGAACATGATCAAATGAATGATTTATAACCCTAACCCTAACCCTTTCAATTCACTTGTCAATACATTTAGACTTCATTTAGTTTATATTTAGTTTATACTTAGTTGTTTAGTTTAGTTTACTTGTTTATTATTTAATATAAGTATATTAGTGTACATTTATTCCCCTCTGTTTCAACTGTTGCACCTTAATTTCCCTCGGGATAAATAAAGTCATCTTGAATCTTGAATCTTGTCCTCTCCTTATTATTGAGGTCTTGTGTACCAGGAACACAAGCTGTCTTGTTGCATCAGCGTTTTTTACAATAGTAATAAGACGTCGGTTTTGCAACATGAATTGAACACCAACACCTAAATCACAACAATAATATGAATAATAAAGAAGTGATAATGCACAGATGAATAAACAGACACTTCTCATGTTCTGTCGCTGAGCACAACAATGAAACATAACTTATATAACATAGCATTACATTCTGTCTCTGACCACGTTTCTAATTATTATAAATATTATTAATATTATTATTATTATTATTATTAATCATTTGTCCATCTTAGTCATATTTTTCTTGTAACTTTGGTCCTGTATTTGTTTTATTCCATGTATTCCTAACGGTGGTCAAATATATTTTATATCATTTTATATCACGTCAGAATCAATGGAGAACTATTCAGCGTGACAGTAATCAGGGCCCAGGTTTTTATGGGGACATTTAATGTTTCTTAATTGAGATATGTGGCCCGGTGTGATCTATCTATACATCACCATACTAGTAGTATCTACCCTCTCTGTCCTAGGTGTCACCTATGGGCACTGCTATCTAGCACCCTATCTAGCACCCTATCTACCTTATTACTGAATATAACACATTCATAATTCATGTACAAAATAATCTGGTCCAAGTGTAATTTAAAATAGCATGTACAATTACAGCATTGTTCTTTTTATACATTGTTAGTAGTAGTAGTCGTAGTAGTAGTAGTAGTCGTAGTAGTAGTAGCAGTAGCAGTAGTAGTAGTAGTAGTAGTAGTCATAGTAGCAGTAGTAGTAGTAGTAGCAGTAGCAGTAGTAGTAGTCGTAGTAGTAGCAGTAGTAGTAGTAGTCGTAGTAGTCGTAGTAGTAGCAGTAGTAGTAGTAGTCGTAGTAGTAGCAGTAGCAGTAGTAGTAGTCATAGTAGTAGTAGCAGTTGTAGTAGTAGTAGTAGTAGTAGTAGGTAGTAGTAGCAGTTGTAGTAGTAGTAGTAGTAGCAGTAGTAGTAGTCGTAGTAGTAGTAGCAGTTGTAGTAGTAGTAGTAGTAGTAGTAGCAGTAGTAGTAGTAGTAGTAGTAGTAGTAGTAGCAGCAGCACTAGTAGTAGTAGTAGCAGTAGTAGTAGTAGTAGTAGTAGCAGTAGTAGGCCTAGTAGTAGTATTTGCATTAGTATTATCCCACGACCAACCTGTTCTTTAGGAAGTTACTACCGATGGGATTCAAGTTTTTCATTCAAGTTTTTCCGCTGATTTTTTCGTAGCATTTTTCCAACCAACAACAATTGAAAGTGTGTGTTGTAGAACATCTTGTTTTATTATTAGACCTGGCAGATTGCATCTGTTTATGACTTTAATATCCAACTATCTCCCAAGCCTGTCTGGAATGAGCCAACATCATTACCCGATCTGGGAGTTAATGTTTAACAAGGGATGAGACACACGTTGCTCCAGTGTGTGTTAATACAGGTGGGAACAATTGGGTTGGGAAGGTGCAGCTACCGGCAAAAACAAAGGCATTAATCATGTACTCACAGTGGCAGGATCTCCTTCTGGTTAACTCTAAGCACACACACACACACACACACACGCTGGGCAAACAAGGGTCATGACTTTCAAAGCCAGGTCCTGGGTTGTCCGGAGACGGCAGCGTGATGACAGACGACCCGAGAGAGCCGGGACTCGAGCGCTGAAGCCTCGCTGAGCTTTACATTGAGAAGGGCATTGTTTGAGCCTAAGTCAAAGTGAGACACATTTTCAGAATTGTATTATTATGAATGAATATAAATGATGTGTTATTTATCTAGCTGTAACGGTAATGATTGTATTGGAAAGATATTTTAGAAAATATTACAATTCTTTACCGGGAGGCAGGCTTTATCAACGTAAGTCCCACGTACCTCTTCAGGTACGTCCCGGTACCCCCTACCATTATGTTTACAAGAACAACCTTCTAAATATCCTTTGTAACTTTGAACTTTGTTATTTTCTGAATTGTTCTTGTCTTATAGTGCTTGTGCGTAGGCCTACTCTAAAACATACTGCTATCCTAGAAGGATTATTATTATTTTATTATTATTATTATATATTATTATATAATTATAATATATAATATATTATTATTATTATTATTATTATCTTCTGTCCAGCAGAGCTGCTTTTGTGTTGTTTGTGAACGTAATGTTGTCAGATAAACATGTGATTTTGCTGGAAAGAAAGACATTTCCAGCCATGACCTTTTGGAGCGTTCAGGAAGACCCTAAAGACCGTCATGAGGCAGTCTATCATATTCAAAATGGAGCCACGCCTGTGTGACATGTGATGGATACAGTCTGAATACCTTAAGGTTTTACGAGGCTGCCCTATCCTTTTTCTTCAATATATTTACATCTCTTGTGAAAAGCATGGATCTTAAACGAGCATCTCCTGAATACTCCCTTTGTGAGCCAGATTAGCACCGGGCACAACGATATGTACATACGCACAAATGTAATGGAAATGTGCTTTCAGTATATTTTTTTATAACCCACATTTATATTTCTTTTAAACATTAAAATATTTGATACTAACCCTATATGATGGGTGTATAGCACATAATATTATCATGTATTATGTTAAACCACATATCTTTAAATAACAACGTACGATTCAAACAACGCAGAACAATAGCATAAAAGTCTAATATTTGTGAGTTGACATTAAGACGGTGTTTTCAAAACACGGAGAAACTTCCCCCTCAGAGCCTTCGTCCGCCCGTCTTTCACTGTTTCCAAACTCCTTCTTTGTTTAGTTTTTATGAAGCAAAATGAGAGGAGGAAGTGATTTTCAACGCTGCGGGTTCCCGTGCCGTATTGAACACAATGTAAACACAGCACTGTAATCAGCCTGCTTCTTAAAACAAGTCATTAGCCGTCGGCTAATGATGTGATGACAAACACGCAGGGAATATGAGACTCAAGCTCACAAATACCAGGGATTGGCATTTTCCTCTGGCCCTTATCTCTGCAAAGTTACAACAAAGGGGTGATTAGAAACTATTTTCCCCAAAGAAAAGTCAACAGTTTGGGGGGGCGGTTCGCAAAGGAAGTGTTGTTATACACTATCTTACCACCTTCATGCTAGTCACCTTGTCTACTGGTAGTATGGCCTATCTATGCGTCCTAATTAATATCCTTGGTTTTTGTTTAAATTCAAGGCTTATTTTAATTACTTTGAAATCTTTATTCCAATCTTCTCCCCCTGAAGCAAATCTTTTATGATTATAATGACAAGTAATGAAGCAGACTAAGTGATAAGGCAGCTGCCCATGCAGCAGCCATTCAGCATCCATTAGCAGACATCCCACTTAGCAAAGAAATGTATTCTCCTTTTCTGTCCTTGCTCCTTTTCACAATTTTTTCCGAGCATGTTATTAATTTGTTTATTACCTGTATTTTATAATGCTTATTATTTTGTATTTAATCACATCTTTAAACGCATCTTTTGGAAATCTTTAAAGAAAGGATAAGCTGGGATTTTAATATCCTTGATATCCTTGAGCTAACCCTAAATGTCATCATTATTCATTGATTTTCTAGGTTGATGATACATTTTGTGTATAGTATATTCAATAAATGTTTATTTATTTATGAATTTATGAAAAAACTATTGTATTATTTTCATTAATTTGTTTCTATTAATCAATTACTATTACTATTACATTTACATTTAGCGCATTTAGCTGACTATTAATCATAACATTGCATAGAGAATATTAAGTTACCCCAAGAATATAGTATTTTAGATATCGACCAGTAGTAATAATCTGTTGACATTGTTATCTAAGTTAAACATAATACTAATGTTGCACTGTGAAATAAAAGTCGACTACAGGTTCTTGTAAACCATTTATTAAATGAATACAAATAATGTCCTCTTTCTGTCTTTCTGTCTCGCTACTGCAGTGTTTTAAAGAGAAGACGGGTGATTAGTAAATTAAAGCACCTGGTTCTACCTCACCTGTCCTCTAGTCACATCCCAAGAGCCACGCCCCTCCCATCTCTCCCTTACAGACAGCTCCAAACCACCCCCACCGGCCCACTTCGGCCCGTCCGACTTCACTCGCTCCCCCTTGCGGGCGACAGAGGAAGTCGGCCACAGCCGTCTGACTACCAGCTGACGGTGTATAGGATAGGGCGGTCCACTCTGAGGTGGGGGTGTTAGCTGGCACTTCTCTTTTCCACCTAGGCATTTTGAGGGCCAGTTCGGAGCCAGTGCCTAATCTCAAACCATTTCGACAGCAAACGAACCGGCTCTCGGCCAGTAAAACGGCACCAACACTTTATCTAGAACCAAGAACCGCTTACGCCAGGGGCTGGGGGCTTACTGTGATCATCTTACATTCAGTGTTAATAAGAATCAAAACGTGTTCGGTAATTACCTTTCTTCTTGAACGTAATCGCCATCCATAGCAACCTGCTTTTTCCTGTTGTAGAGCTAGCAGGATACACTTCTAAGCAGCGATTTTAATGTTATATCCATTGGGGATATTTTGAAACGTGACCAGTATCCAGTTGACTTGGGTTTTAGTTTATGGCAGGGTACTTTGTATTTCGTCCATTGTGTAGAAATATTGACCAAATGATGGCTCTATAGAGAGGAGTGCTGCTGCCCAATGGCTTTGCTTAGAAGCCCCATCTCCTGGGCAGGTATACACCGCTAGACACACGGGACTCATACCGGTGATCACGTCTTTAGTTCACCCGTCTCCTGGGCAGGTATACACCGCTAGACACACGGGACTCATACCGGTGATCACGTCTTTAGTTCACCCGTCTCCTGGGCAGGTATACACCGCTAGACACGCAGGACACATTCCTGGCGGGCGGTCATTATTGTAAAACTTGTCGAACGTGTGGGAACTCTGCCGGCCTAAACGTTGGCGAACAAACCTATTTTATCAGCCTCAACAACAATGCATGACTGCACAACGGCGAAGGCTTTTGACTTCTTAAATAGTAGGGAAAAAATAGAAAGTCAATATGTGGCAGTCAATGTTGATATTGTGGCGGGCGGCCACAAATAAATCAATGTATTGTGCTTGAAGTTGGGGCGTTGCTGGAAGCGAAGATGTATTCAGTACCCTAACCCTAACCCTAACCCTTACGTGGCTCTCTAGCCACAAACCGGTTCTTAGAAGGTTTGCAAGTTGAACCAGCTGCAAACCGGCACTAGTACCAGCCCAGAACCAGAACTAGGTTTGCGTTGGTGGAAAGGGGGTATAGTCCACTGGACCAGATATCCTCACCTCCTTTTTGGACTTAGGGCGTGGGCAGGCAACAATCACAGCTATCTTATCACCGCACATCCTTCAGTCCCTCGGTGACTACTTTGGGTAGTTCTACTTTAGCTGTGAGCCCTGCTTGCCTCAAGGATTGGAGCACTGCTGCACCTGTTCCTCCAGACCGGCTGTGGATGATGACATCAAGTAGGCAGCATGCGGACAGAGCACTCTATCCATGAGTCGTTGACATGTGGCTGGAGCCCTGAATAACCCAGAACAACGGAAGAGTGATCAAGTGGTAACTTAGTTTTCCCCAGGACTCTGATGACAAGGGAATCTCCCAATTCCCAAAATCCAACTTGAAGAAAAAACGATGTACATGTCCTACCTCTCTGAATGCTTTCAGGAGGTCGAGGTGGTATCTTTCTTTGGCCCCGCCATGTCAGAGTGCTCAACCTCATAATCAACATCGCCCGCTTGCCGTGTGACCACAAAGAGTCCTTGCTGCTTTGGAGCTGGGAGCAATACAAGTACTTTATCTCCCTGTGCACATTTTCTCAGTTTAGGACCTCTGTTGTTCAGGTTTTTGTGACCTTCCTCCTGTGACCTCAAGAAAAATGTTCCTTTGTTGAACCTCCGAATGTGTGTAGTTTTGTTCTCATGTCCAGAACTTATTGTACTTATTGTACTACTGGCTTGAGCCCAGCTTTTCTTCCCCAGGTCCCGTGGTGTTCTGTAGCAGCTCAAAGGGAGAAACTCCCATGGAGGCCTGGGGAACCTACCACACTGCAAACTAAATTTGTCAGAGCTACGGCTATCCCTGTGTATGAATTTACGTGATGCCACAGTTTTATTTAAGTGCTCCAGCAGACCGTCGATCTGTGATGTGGAGTGTAAAGCAGCGTACGTGACACATTGAGTGCCCTGGTCCATTAAAATGTCTTTCTGGAACAGTACGCTGTCGCTGATGATAAGGTCCATGCCTATAGGATCAAATGGAACCTCCATTAAGCTTGCTTCCTACAACAAGCAGTTTTACCACTGAGCCCTAATGATGTTTTTGTAATCGGCACATCGGTATCCTTCATGTGGTGCAGTCATTGGAGGGGCAAGTGGTTCCAACAGAGGCTGAATGGGCATCCCAGGATAAAGTCACAACCTGCCACCAGATAGCCAGCCACTCTATCTCTAGCACTTATCAGTCCTGTAAGTTGTCCATGCCTATATGATCAAATGGAACCTCCATTAATCATAAGCGGTGCAATGACGCTTTTGGAATGGTCGTCTGGTTAACCAGTTGGCATTCTGGGCAGGAGGCACAACGCGGCCATATGGCCCAGCCAGGAGAACCGTACCATTATCCTCATTATGGTTTTGATCCCCTCCTCCGTGGCATTGGCTGTTCTCGTCTGGGGATGGCCACCGGACCTTGGCCAAGGCTTTCCTTCCACGTAGTCCTCCACCAGCTCGACGGTCGACTCCACGTCTGTTGGTCGATAGCCCCTGACCCAGTCCGCAGTCCCCAATGGTAGCCCCACCACTAAGCGCTCCAGGGTGATCCATCACCTGGGTGACAGTGTGTAGTGGGCTTCCAAGATCCTCCGGAAGAAGGCTCAGGTCCCCTCCAAAAGTTGGACCACTGACGTCATTGATTTGCATTCTCCAAATTGGACCAATGGCGTCAATGAACTTTTCTGGGAGTCTTTAGTGGAAATAGATTTTATTTGATTTGTACATTTTCCACCACACATATGAAGCAGTATTCTCTAATATTATTAGCCGAGCTCGACGGTTCCCCTTCAAGATCCTGGTCCATGCACCGGGAACCCGTTGCCCATTCCGCCGCTGGCCAGCCAAAAATCTGCGTCGCCACCTTGAATGCCTTCAGGATTGTACAGTTGGATTGAGGGTGGTGGAGCGAAGGAGGTGTGGTCTGGGCATGGCCGCGGGGTCGGGTGGTGCGGTCTGGGCATGGCCGCGGGGTCGGGTGGTGCGGTCTGGGCATGGCCGCGGGGTCGGGTGGTGAGGTCTGGGCATGGCCGCGGGGTCGGGAGGTGCGGTCTGGGCATGGCCGCGTCGGGTGGTGGAGCGAAGGAGGTGCGGTCTGGGCATGGCCGCGGGGTCGGGTGGTGCGGTCTGGGCATGGCCGCGGGGTCGGGTGGTGCGGTCTGGGCATGGCCGCGGGGTCGGGTGGTGGAGCGAAGGAGGTGCGGTCTGGGCATGGCCGCGGGGTCGGGTGCTGCTGTGAACCAAGAGTCTATCAGGGGTTCTTGTTTGGCAGCCAAGAGGCCGTTTGTTAAATTAATACAATTATTACAATTATAATATAATTATGTTTTTCACAACAACACTCCACGCCATACAATCGTCTTTCAGGCTCTCCGACTCCCCCCCTCTCTCCCTTTACTTCCCCACCCGCACCTCCTCACGCACGGGGGGCTGCTCCTCTTGACAACATCAACATGTTTTAAATGGTTTAGATTAGGACTAAACCAAAGGACAAGCAGTAGGGACATTATATCAACATGTTTTTAAATGGTTTAGATTAGGACTAAACCAAAGGACAAGCAGTAGGGACATTATATCAACATGTTTTTTAATGGTTTAGATTAGGACTAAACCAAAGGACAAGCAGTAGGGACATTATATCAACATGTTTTAAATGGTTTAGATTAGGACTAAACCAAAGGACAAGCAGTAGGGACATTATATCAACATGTTTTTTAATGGTTTAGATTAGGACTAAACCAAAGGACAAGCAGTAGGGACATTATATCAACATGTTTTAAATGGTTTAGATTAGGACTAAACCAAAGGACAAGCAGTAGGGACATTATATCAAACATTTTGGATCACATAAACATTTATAGAATACGTTTAACACATTCGGAGACAGCAGACACTTCCTTCATGTTTTCCAATCTCTCAAATCTATTTAATGGTTGGTTTAGGATGGTTTAGATGAATGGTTAAACCTATTAAATAATATGTATCTTAAGTCTACATGTTAAATAAATCTACAGGATTGCAACAGGATTAAATCAAAGTATTACTATTTTAAATTCAAATTAGCTGAAGTTTGTACTGGCAATTTAAAGAAAATGGTTCACAATGAAATAATAATAACATTAATATTATGATGTAAATCATAATATTATCAAAATAATGTTTATATGGGGGTAATAATCATAAGAATCCTGTCATTCTTTTTGTTTTGTTTTTTGAAGAAAATATTTTTTTGTTGCAAATACTTGGCTTTATCTTTTTAAGAATTATTCAATTATCGGTTTAAGAATGTGTAATTCCGAGGGCAAGGTCCCACATACACATGCATTTTCAAATTCCAAGAGAAATTGCAATTGAATTGTAATTTCTAAGAGGATATTTCCCTCTTAGTGTATTAGTGGATATGCTAGTTATGAGGTTTCCAGTAGCTCAGACCATCAGGCACCACAGGTGTTGATTTATACCATCAATAATGCAGAAAGTTGGTTGCTTTCTTCTGTGTTGGCCAGGTGCCCTCTTATGTCCTGCCAGAAGCTGACAGCTGCTCAGTACACCAGGCATGTTACAAATGCAGAAATGATACATCAATATTTAAAAAAGGAAAACACAGCAAAACTGCCAATTGAATGTGATGCACATCTTGAGATGGCTGCCATTTTTTTTGTTAGCAGCCGTATTTTCCTTTTTTCTCCGGTGGCAGAAGGAGTGTCCACCGTGTAGCAGAGAGAGCCCGTATCTTCCTCTTCCTCTAATGAGCATGGCGGACGCTGAATCTTTTCAGAACAAATTGTTGAAGACATCTGGCCAGGCTTTCTCTCTGATGCAGCTGAAACATCCCTCTAGATGGAGTTGGCATGGCAACCGCTAACTGCTATTCACCGGCTATGCAGCTTGAAAGGTTTAGGGCCTGTGGTTGAGAATCCATTTGTGCCCACTACCGCATTGCTCTTCATTCTCTTTACCTGGCCTAAGGCGCAATAAATTCTGTCTTGCCTGAGGAAAAGTAAATTCTCTTTATGAATTGATGGCACTCATGAACCAAACATGCCTTTATGTTTTGCTTCTGTGATATTGTGGGTTATTAGTTTTGCAATTAAATGCTTTGGCATTGATGGTTTCTTGAATAATTCACTGTAATGTCAAAGTGAATTTTTGTCTTTTTTTATACTTGCAACAGTGCCAATGTAATTGTTATAATGCTATATTCCAGATAGAAAATGTGCAGTGTTTTATTTTAAACATGACATTTTAAAACAAAACTAAGTCTTGGCACAGTATGGATATATATAGTATCGTGCTGCATCCCGTGAGCTGCCGCCATTACTGTGAAAGCAGTGAGTGAACAAACTGTGTGTGGAACAAAGAGGATAAGTGGAAGCAGTGGTACAGACATGAGTCCTGTCCCGGTGGTTCGCTCCCCACTACAACACTTAATGACCCCAGCTCTTCAGCTGAGATGAGACACTTCATTCACAACATTATCTGAAGGGCACTGTGTTTGAGGAAATTATCTCATCCTCGGGACCAAAATTGCATGGAACTTGTCATCACAATTAGGTATAGCGGGGTTCTTAATATATTATATAGATTTTTTGATAGACAAAGGTGAGTATTTCGAATTATAAAGTTCAACAGACAGACAGGACAGCAGTTTTACGATAACATTATTAATTATTCAAATGACAAGAGTTAATTTTCCAGAAAAGATGTATTTCCAAAAACAATGGCAATGGATTACTTGTTCAATTAATAGAATATACAGGACAATACCAAGTGCCGATTTATAACATGAACTCTCATGGCATTGCTTCCAACAGAAGTATCTCATAAAGGTCCAATGTTTGCCATGTTTACTTTAAAGGTTCTGGCCTTTTTGTTTCACTTTCTAAATGCTTCAAGTCAAGGCCGTAGCCCTGGAGTCAGCATAGGGGGACCAAATCTTCAAAACTCATTTCCTGCCATTCTAAAATATTTTAAAATTCACTAACACGTGGGATGAACTTTTTAATACATTTGAAAGTAATCTGTGGTACAGTGTTTGACATTGTACCTATGGCAACACCACTTGGACAAACCACACGCAGAACTGCAGTACACCGTAATACTAGAACCGGTAGTAATAATAATGGCAATTTGTTAAGTTTAGTTATGATTATGATTACATTTGATAATGATTATTTCGGACGGCGGTGCATGGTTGCCTGTCGTAGCATAGCACATTTTTTAAAATATATTTTATATCAATATGTTGGGGGGGACATTTTGAGCATATTTGAGGGGGATGTGTCCCCCCCATTATATATTATAATTACAACACTGCTTCAAGTTGTGTTCTGATTTTACAATCTTCAGCAACAGCAAAGGGTTTCCCCCACAACATAATCCCAATGAAACCTAGTAAAGTACAATTAAACACAGACTGCTTGTATAAGGACCGAGTAAAGTACAATTAAACACAGACTGCTTGTACAAGGACCGAGTAAAGTACAATTAAACACAGACTGCTTGTACAAGGACCTAGTAAAGTACAATTAAACACAGACTGCTTGTACAAGGACGTTCAGGAGTAATAATTACCGAGCATGTATGCATGGATTGTTTTCACTACTAACGCTGCTCTTCTAGTCTTCGGTACCTATCATTTTGCTTCTTGTTTCCCAGTTCCTAAGGGACTATACATATAAACTGTTATTAGCCTTATCATTTAGCATTCATGTGTCTGGCCATCTTTATCTTCCATCCTGATCAATATGCAGGTGAATATGAATTCCCTACACTGTCACCATGGTTGCATGATATAATTCACATTAAGTGCAGACCGGGGTGTAGGAGGCAAAACAATAAAATACATTTAAGGAAACAAATTAAGCAGTTTAATTGAAAAACATACACATAGATTTTTCTTTTTTTGACTATAGCACACACATGTTTTAGACAATATGACTATTTGATGAAGTAAAATGGAAAAGCCTTTTCTTTAATGCATGTGTGGGTCAGTTGCTATAGCAACATTGGTGGAGGCTGTATTAAGGCTAGCGGTTAATTGATCTCCTGATGCTCTTCGCTGTACACATGGCGCTAAGTAGCTTTTGTTTCCAGGTCACATTTACATAAAAGCATTTGCTTGCCAAGACCAATCATTACCGTCCATTTTTGCTTTTTGTCCATTGGCAATAAACAGTGTAAACATTGGCTAATAAACACTAAAATATTGCCTCATGAAGGAATTATTATAATACCAGTGCTAGTGGGAAACTAAATACCTTTCACAAACACTTTTTAAAGCAGCCGGTAATGCTTAAGAATGCATAAAAACATTAATTCAGTTCATGTTTGGTCTGAATTAGTTCGTCGTCATTTTAGTGAAATATACGTGAATTCCATAGAAATGTTTCATGTGTTGATAACCTGATTGTCTATTGACAACCATTTGTAATAATAATTACAGAAACAAACTGATTACGGTCCACTATCTACAGTTTCATATGAAAATCATAGCTTTGTCAACTTTGTTAACATTTCCATTTCCCTTATATAACCCTAAATAGGAATACTGACATTCTGTTCATTAATAATCGCTTAAGAATCATATTGAGGAAGTATCGGGCCAATGAATGAATGGAGACTAGAAATACAGGTTAAAAATATGGATTTTAAAGGACTTACTGCCGACTGACCCAGTCACTTACAGTCTGTGTCTGTAACTGGGTAAACACAACACTGCATAGCTCTTCCTCTTTTGTGTGCCTGGTTTTTAAAAGACTAAACGGTATAGTAAGGGTAGTGGCTCTGGACGCCAACAATGGTAGCTCTGCACTTCACAGCCATGTATCAGCTGTGATTACATGTGAGCAGCCATGTATCAGCTGTGATTACACGTGAGCATGTTTAAGTTAATCATACGTGCTAGAAGTGCCTGTTGACTTCCTTCAAATGTCTATTTTTGGCAATTAGTTTCAAATCAAAATAATCAATGAAAAGGAGCTTTCACACAGCACCACAGACAGGGACATAAAATCAATAGCTTTCAAAGTGAAAGCAAATGTCAAAAAAGAGCATTTACGTTCAATACTCGTTCAATACTCAAGAAAACCAAACTGAACGAGAGAAAAAAGAAAAGAAAGAAAAAACTGCTAAAAATTAACATTTCACTTTTTATATATATACATATACATATATATATACAGTATGTATATGTATATATATGTATATATATATACATATACATATATATATACAGTATGTATATGTATATATATACATATATATACATATATACAGTATGTATATGTATATATATGTATATATATATACATATATGGTTTAGATGGTTTAGATTTTAGAGGCTCCCGTGGCTCAAGGTGTCACTGGGAAGGGTTGAAAGTGATTGAGACGTTAAATGATCCGCTGAAGGTGTCTCCTGATGGCCGGATCCTTCAGCGGTTCCACTTCCGCCCGGCTAGTAGAGGCTCGCTATTGAATTTGTGAAGAATCCTGATTTGACCGAGTGTGGAAGGTTTCTCTGTGTGGAGGGTTGAACGGTACCTGGGATGCCCTGGCTTTAAGGGTCCTGGGCTGATTGCAGGTTTGGAGGGGTCTGATTGGCTGTCTGCTATTGCCTTCACAATGGGGCTAAATACACGGGAGGACACGCCTCGGACAGGGAATGACCGTATTGTCCCGGGGACGGTGACCGGCTGGAAGGAAGAAAATGCTCCGGTGATTCTGAGAGGAGCAGCTTTTTCTTATATTCTGATTTTTCTTCTCTGATATTTTTGGTTATTTTTTTCTTGTTCTGTGTGCATGCGTGTGTGTGTGTCTGTGTGTGTGTGTGTGTGTGCATGTGTGTGTGTGTGTGTGCGTGTGTGTGTGCGTGTGTGTGTGTGAGAGAGAGAGTTGTGGATAAGGTGAAATGTGTGCGAGAGATCGAGAGTACATGCGTTCATATTTAGTATTTATTTATTTTATTTGATATTCTTTTATATTCTATATTTAGATTATGTTTATTCAAATTATGTATTTGTATTCTTATGTATGTATTCTTAATAAATAATATACCTACAATAGTATGTTCATCACATAACTATTTTAATCACTTGCATTACATCTAACTTATTACTCAATAATGCGTCATTGCCGTGACGAATTGTCCTTATCTATTACTCCTAATCGTTCATATTTTAAAAACGATACCCTAACTAAATCCAGGTCTATGTATAACCTTGTACAAGTAAACCTTACATTCCTGAATGGAATAACATTTGTCCCAAAATGGAAGATCCAAAATAAACAAGCAATCCAACTTTATTATTAACGAGCGTACCGTAAGTACAGGGTATATATATACAGGGTATATATATATATACAGGGTAAACACGTTAGGTGCAGGCGCTGGAGGTTTGATTAACAGACTCCTTATCGCCAACAGGAAGCCAAATTAGCACTCATAAGATGACCTCGAATCAACATCGTCCTCCTTCTGCCCTCTAGTAGGAAAAATGAAAAAAAGCAAAACAGTTAATTCATTTGCTTGGGGGGGAGAGGGGGGAGAGAGGGGGGGGGACACAAACACAGCACTGTCAAACTCATTTGATGTCCTCTCTGCGTGCGCTGGCCTGCGAGGTGGATATTAAATCTTGTTGTTTAGAACCGGCCCGGCAGAGGAAGGGGAGAGTTGTTACAGCGAGGCCCGGTATATCTCATCCCGATCCATAATGTTTTAATCAAATAACATATGGAAGAGGCTTGCCCGGGTGATTCATTAAATGCTGTAACAATGGTAATATGTTGTGCTTTTTATTTGCCAACACTGTCTCCTATCTCCTCTCCTCTCTCCTATCTCCTTGTGTGTTTTAATCAGTGCTGGTGTCACTCTCGCTGCGGAGGCTGATCACTGCAGTATTTGACAGTTTGTCTGGGGTGAATTAAACACAGACGTGATTTGCATCTGACATTGAAGGGTGGGGGGGGGTGCTTCATATTGTCTATCTGGGAAATTAACATGCAGACAAGCCTGTCTCTTTACACGCAGTGCTTATGAGAGAGGGTTCAAACCACTGCTTTTGTGCTGGGGCAAAAGGTTATGTAGAGACTAGAGCGAGCCCTCTCTGTCTCCCTCCCTCCCCTCCCTCTCTCTCCCTCTCCCTCTCTTGCCCTCTCTGTCTCTCTCTCTCCTCTCCCTCTCTCTCTCTGTCTCTCTCTCTCTCTCTCTCTCTCTCTCTCCCTCTCCCTCTCTCTCTCCCTCTCTCCCCCGCACAGTGTGTACAGGGCTTTCTCTTAATCCCACTGGCTGAATTGAGATGCCGGAGTCGTTCTCCGTACTATGAGTAAATGTACCCAACCTGGCAACCCAAAGGTGACTAAACATTACAGTCTGTACCCAACCTGGCAACCCAAAGGTGACTAAACATTACAGTCTGTACCCAACGTGGCAACCCAAAGGTGACTAAACATTACAGTCTGTGCCCAACCTGGCAACCCAAAGGTGACTAAACAATACAGTCTGTACCCAACCTGGCAACCCAAAGGTGACTAAACATTACAGTCTGTGGTCCTCTTCTCCCTTTTGTGGTGTGTTCAATCACAGAGTGGCTCTGGATCAGAAGAAGGTTAACTCTTTGTCTGTTGATCAATTCCCACACCAGAAGAGCAGTCACACACACACACACACACACACACACACACACACACACACACACACACTCCTGTCTATTATTCTTCAGCCGATACAGAATCAATTCTCTGCTACGGGGCTTGAGCTCTACACTCACACACGCAACAAGTCAAGTTTAGACGAGAAAAACAAAACACAACACAAAAAAAACTTCATCCAAGTTGTGGACTTATCTTTCCACATTTTGCAGCCCTCTTCTGCCATAATAGTAGTTTTTATCTTCGTACAATAAAATAGGCCGACATAAAATAGCTATACATTACAATTGTTAGCAAAACCATGCGTGCATGTGGTGAGTTTTAGTTGATATTACCCAAACTTCAACACATACACCAGAAAGATTGTCACCTCTAGGCGTGGTGTGTATTTGGGTGTCATGTAGACATCACCTCTAGGGGTGCAACGTGCCGTACGGGCTGACACCACCGACTGGAATACGGTACGGCAGAGAAAAAAAAGATGCCTGATTTTAGCGTATTTTGGAGTCACAGTCATATAATTATTATAAACAGTGATACTTTATATTAGCGGGACTTCAATATACTTTATTATACACACAGTCAGACACACGGCGACTATGGATAACGTCAGGGACGCTGAGAGAAGCACACGAAGGTAGAGAAGAAGTCCAGCGTCTGAGAACAAATAAAGTGATCGATAAATCAGTGATCAAGTGATCGATAAATCAAGTGATCAAGTGATCGATAAATCAGTGATCAAGTGATCGATAAATCAAGTGATCAAGTGATCGATAAATCAGTGATCAAGTGATCGATAAATCAAGTGATCAAGTGATCGATAAATCAAGTGATCGATAAATCAAGTGATCGATAAATCAGTGATCAAGTTATCAATAAATCAAGTGATCAAGTGACCAAGTGATCGATAAATCAGTGATCAAGTGATCGATAAATCAGTGATCAAGTGATCGATAAATCAAGTGATCAAGTGATCTATAAATCAGTGAAATCAGCGGGAGCACGTCGACCATCAAACTGTGGCCAGCCAGGGGAATTAAGCCTAAACCTAAACAACACACTGATGTATATCTTATGGACAATCTATTCTTCATATTTTCTAGCATTACACATTGTATCATTTCTAACAAATGTGTTTAAAACGAGTTCTGCCCATTCTGGAACCTGCAGCCTGGCCTAAAACTACATGTGCCTTATCGATTACTGACCAAGTAATAGTTTGCCCAAAGTGAACCATATCCAACCTCATACCAGCTCTCACATAATACCAGATATGAACATGTCTCCCTCAAATGTAACAATCTCTAATGGAACGGCTAAATGTACCACCTCATAGACCAATAGCCTCCCTCATAGGCCAATAGCCTCCCTCATAGGCCAATAGGCTCCCTCATAGGCCAATAGCCACCTGTCTTGGTCCTATTCTGTGGATGTCAGGATTCTAGGACCTATCACTCCCACCCATAAGGACAAGTGATTTCTTCTAACTAACCAACCAGCTAACAAGCCACCAATGAAATACTTCCTAGTTTATTTTCTAAAATACGAGTACAAGTATTTAGTATAAGTACTTGATGAAGATGCCTCAAAGTGAAACTTTTTGTATTATGCTTGGTTGTGGAGATAATATTTCCTGTATTTTGCCATAATCATATTTTATTCAAAATCTGGTCAAATGTAAATAACTATATAGTAATAATAAGAGTATATATCCAGTGAGAATGATGTGGTATATACATTATATATATACAGTATATACATTTACTATCAGTACGGGAAACATTAAAAAGTTCTAATCATCTAAAATCTTTTCTATAACCCTGCACAGTGAAATCAATACATGTGCTTTATGATTTAACACGGACCCACCATTAACTATTATACTGGCCGTTAATTGCATCCTGATCAATAATGTTAATTCCAAAAGGCGGTCATATTAGATTTAATGATGTGTGCATTCACATAACGTGAAGCATGAAGCGGTCTTGGCGAGGGGACAGAAGAGAGCTGAACGTACGGCTCTATGATAAGTGATGCGCTTTCTGGGGCCACGTTTTAGCGCGGGGTTATTGCAGTTTAAGACATTGATACTGAAGTGATGGGGATAGCCTCTGTCTCGCCGTAA
>OOFB01005112.1:0-5000 GCA_900323305.1 Trachyrincus murrayi
CAGGAAGTAGACTGGAGAGTCTATATATATACAGTATATATATATATATATATATATATATATACAGTATATGTTTTTATAGGACATTCAACATGTCATCAGCTCTCTCTCTCTCTTGCTCTCTATGACTCTACTTTCGTGACTGTCACTCTGAATTGTGTTTCACTTTCTGACACTTTGCTCTCTCTCTCTCTCTCTCTCTCTCTCTCTCTCTCTCTCTCTCTCTTCTCTCTCTGTCTCTCTCACATTCTCACTAGATGCTCTTTCGCCACTCATTTCCCCTCTCACTCTCTCCTCCCTATCATTTCTTAATCTTGCTGTCAATCACTCTCCCTCTCTCTCGCTCTCTCTCTCTCTCTCTTCTCTATCTGTGTTGCTATCACTATCTCCGTCTGCCAGTCACCCCCTTCCTAGACTGTCACTGTCTCTCAGCGTCTCTCGCTCACTTACACTGTCACTCTATCTCTCTCTCTTTATCTCTTTTCTCTCTCTCTCACACACACACACACACACACACACACACTCTCCCCTCTCTCTCTCTCTCTCTCTCTCTCTCTCTCTCTCTGTCTCTCTCTCTCATACACCCTATCTCACCCTCTCTCTCTCCTCTCTGTCTTGCAGGGGACATCACTCAGAAGGGTTATGAGAAGAAGAGGTCCAAACTGATCAGAGCGTTTGTTCCGCATGCTGGAGGTAACCTAGCAACCTCTGACCACACCCCCCTACTCCGCCCCTCCCACCCACCTCTCAACGAAACCCCTCCCCATTCCCCTTACTGGGGGTTGCTTGCTCGCTGGTGGAGTAGTGGAGGGTTGTGGTGCTATCCATACATTTGAGTTGGCGCTTTTTCTCTGAGTTGTGAGGACTCGGGTTCGAATCGGGACCCATGGTCGTCTGTCACAAGTCTTCCTTCTCTCTCTCTCTCTCTCTCTCTCTCTCTGTCTCTCTACCTGTTCCTGTCCACCTCCACTGTCCTGTGCTGGCTGTTCTCTGGAGCTCCATGTTGGGTGGTAGGTTAGGAGCCCCCCTGTCCCACCAGATCTCAGCTTGAGCCTGCTCTTCTCTTGTCTGTGTGCACACTGACTGTACGCCTCTTTCCTCTGAGCATGACTTGAGGGACAGCTGGCTGAACCAATCACACGTTACCATTCAGTGGAATTCATTTGTTTTCTACCAGACCGGAATCATCTCCATCTTCATCCATGCCTGAGTTTGCCTTTTTCGATATATCTATTTTATCGGTGTCTATCACATCTGTGCTTATGTATGTTCACGTCTGTGTGTTTCTGGTGTGTATGTGTGTGTGTGTGTGTGTGTGTGTGTGTGCGCATTTCTGGTATGGCGTGCGTCTTGGTTTTGTATGCATGTGTGCCATATGCATATATTTCTGTATGCATATATTTGTGTGTGTGTATGTGTATATATATGCATCTGTGTGTGTGTGTGTGTGTGTGTGTGTGTGTGTGTGTGCGTGTGTGTGTGTGCTCTTTCTGTAGGGATGGAAGGGCCCATGTCCCACAGAACCCCTCTCGGCCCCCCCTCTGCAGCCCGTTTCCATCGGCGACGGACCTCTGGGGCCAGAGATGAACGCTACAGATCAGGTACCGAAGGTTTTGACACGACACATTGAGCACACACGTGGCGTTACCCAAGTACACATCATGACTATATATGGGCCCCACCGCCAGGAGAGATTCAAGAACCATACACAGAGCTCTAAGTTGTCGGAATGTTTGGCAGTCCCTTAAAGCCCAGTTCAGACCACGATTGCAACTGGAGACTGCTTGCAAAAGAATCACAAGATAACGCTCTGAAACTAGACCGTTCACATCGCTGCAACTAACCAGTTCACACCGCTGCAGCTAACCAGTTCACACCGCTGCAGCTAACAGTTCACACCGCTGCAACTAACCAGTTCATACCGCTGCAGCTAACCAGTTCACATCACTGCAACTAACCATTTCACACAGCTGCAGCTAACAGTTCACACCGCTGCAACTAACCAGTTCACACCGCTGCAGCTAACCAGTTCACACCGCTGCAGCTAACCAGTTCACACCGCTGCAGCTAGCAGTTCACACCGCTGCAGCTAACAGTTCACATCACTGCAACTTCTCTGCGATGTTCTAAAACCACTTCGTCTCGTCGCAAATCTTTGATCTGAACTGGGCTTAATCCCTTGGCTCCAGTGGAGCCATCAGTGCTGTGTCTGTGAGTGCTACGTCACCTATTTTATTCGGCCGGGAAAAGCGAATCAATAGATGCGGTGCTTCCGATGGCTCCGTCCAAACCAAAAAATCACCGACCTTCAATTCTCGACACCGAATGCTAGCGTCAACTCACCTCACTTTCACTCAATAATGACATCGATCTTCGTACATTGATTGTTTTCAATGTACAAAGAAACGGTTTGTGACATATTTTTAAAGGACGGTGAGTTGAAGTGGCAAAACGACACTAAAAGTTGGTCATTTCCCATGATGCACAATAAAAAAAGGCTTGGTTCAGGTATTTAATTCAAGGCTGCTTAAATGTAGGTACAATTGTAAGTTTAGGTACAAGGCTTAGAGATGGTTAAGTTTAGGTGCTGCGGTCAGAGATGGTTAAGTTTAGTTACTACATTTTAGAGATGTTTAGGTATTAGGATTAGATATGGTTAACTGTAGGTATTAGTGTGAGAGATGGTAGTTTGGGTATTAGTGTTAGAGATGGTTGAGTTTAGGAATTAGGTTAGAGATGGTTATGTTTAGGTATTAGGTTAGAGATGGTTAGTTTAGGTATTAGGTTAGAACTGATTAGTTTAGGTATTAGGTTAGAGATGATTAGTTTAGGTATTAGGTTAGAGATGGTTACGTTTAGGTATTAGGTTAGAGATGGTTAGTTTAGGTATTAAGTTAGAGATGGTTAAGTTTAGGTATTAGGTTAGAGATGGTTAAGTTTAGGTTATTAGGTTAGTGATGGTTAAGTTTAGGTTATTAGGTTAGTAATGGTTACGTTTAGGTATTGGGGTTAGAGATGGTTAAGTTTAGGTTATTAGGTTAGAGATGATTAGTTTAGGTATTAAGTTAGAGATGGTTAAGTTTAGGTATTAAGTTAGAGATGGTTAAGTTTAGGTATTGGGGTTAGAGTTGGTTAAGTTTACCTAAGGGTTCAGCAGGGTCAAAATCTGGGGAAAGCAATGTATCATGGGAAGTGACCATTGGAAAAAGTCCATCTAGTTACGCCCTTACTTTAAGGGCGCCTCCAGCTTCTAGTCCCTTTCTTCTTTTCTCCAAATGAAAATCATGGGTTTGGAATATTGAAAGACATCGATGGTGTCCTCAGACATGTAGTTATTATATTTACATCTTCACTGCAGAGCTCAACAGGAACAATAATAAAAACCATCTCTTTCCCTCACTCTCTCTGTCTGTCTGTCTGTCTCTCTCCCCCTTTTCTGTCGCTGTCTCTCTCTCTCCCCCTTTTCTGTCGCTGTCTCTCTCTCTTTCTCCCATTGACATCGCTGGCGTGTGTGTCTCTCTCTCTCTCTCTCTCTCTCACTTTTTCTCTCTCTTTCTCCCTCTCTCTCTCCCTCCCTCCCTGTCACTCACTATGTCTCTCTTCCACCCCCCTCTTTCTCTCTCTCTCTCTCTCTCTCTCTCTCTCTCTCTCTCTCTCTCTCTCTCTCTGTCTGTCTCTGTCCGTCTCTGTCCATGTATCTCTATGTCTCTCTCCCCTCAGACGTCCATACGGAGGCGGTCCAGGCGGTGTTGGCGCGCCATGTGGAGAGGAAGGTTGCCGTGCCGATGCCATCCAAGCGACGCTCGCTAGTGGTTCAGACGTCTATGGATGCCTACACACCCCCAGGTGAGACACGCGCGAAGGCACACACACACGCACACACACACACACACACACACACACACACATTCACACACATACGCACACATACGCACACACACACAGACACATTCACACACATTCACACACATTCACACATAGGCACAGACAGATGCTTCATTCAAGAGCAAATACAAATCTGGCTGAAAATGGTGGTTAAAAAGAACAGAATCTGCCGTTCTTTTACGCTTAGCATTAGTAAGCAGACAGTGCAGCGCAGGCTTATGGTCGGGGCACAGTGGCCTATAAATACACTATAACACTATTCTGTGACCCTGCGCTGATCCGGCTGGACACATGAGATGCTGTTCACTTCAGCAAAGCAAAGGCGACATTTAGACACACGCACATTTACAAATCAAATGCACATCCATGTACTCACACACGTACACATGCACACACACACACATACACACAAATGCACACACACATGCGCGCGCACACACACACACGCTCATTTAGGATTGGTTTTCGATTGGTTTTCCAATGCCTTCCCTGTCGGTTCCATGCGAGCGATGGGATTACCTCTTAAATCTCAGCAGTGATCAGCGGGCTTCAAACTTCCTGTTTCCCCCCCAAAACTAGCTCAATACTCTACTAAGGCCGCTGACGGCCTGGAAATACTGCAGCACCTATGATGCAACAGGATGGATTTCATTGATTCATTGAGTGATCCATAATTAGGCTGGCTTTTGTAGTATTTTTTCTTCTGCAAACTGCACAGTCTTTGTTTCAAGCCGAAGTCTGTTCCACAAGAATTCTATCTAATTCGATAATGATAGCCAGGACGCTTGATCACGTAGCCCTGCATTGGTGCGCTGGCTATAAATACATTTTGAGCTGTGTTGGCATATAGCAGCATTCAGGGATCTCTAGCGGTCACTAAACCCTACAATGCTGACCTGCTGAAATTTTACCAGAGGTAGTGGTGAATATTGTAGGCATGTATGTACAATATCTATACCATCATATTTAGTTATGGTGTGGCATGTACACTCTCTTGTGTTTCGTTAACGCATAGCCTGCGGTGGTACCACTGCTATAAATGTTGGTATGTTTTGAGCTAAATAATGACGATTATTTTTTATTATGTACAGAAGCTTTTCTGTTTCGTTTATATA
>OOFB01005112.1:7500-10869 GCA_900323305.1 Trachyrincus murrayi
CTTCCGTCCGTCTATCCCTCCTTCCATCCATCCGTCTGTCCGTCCTTCTGCTTATTCATCCTCCTCTGTTCTCCAACCTTCTCCGTGTCTGTTCATCTGAATCATTTGATGCTAAAGCTAGCTGAGCTCTGTGAAATTCGAAGAGAGCAGTTGGTTGCCCATGTGTTCATCCCGTTGGTGTTAAACATAATGTGTCAGAAACAACACCGACCAGGCCTTCATGAAAAGGTCAACCGACCTGTTAAATCCATAGGAGACTGTACAGCTTCAACTCTGCTGAAGAAATGCTCATTAAAACGGTCCCTGCCGACCGCTGATGCTAATCTGTTTTCCACTTAGTGTTTTCGCCACATCTCAATTACATCAGAAAAAGGAAATAGGCTTAACTTTCTTTTTCTTAAAGCCAAATCTGTAGCATTTAAGATCTATTATTGAGTTGGAATCAACTTCTTCAACTGTGTCCAAAGGGTAAAATATGACTATATGGTTAAAATATGGTTATATTTGTGTTAGGGTTGATATATGATATTTAATATAAAACAAATGTATGTGGAGACATCAGTTTATGAATCAGATTTGTTTTGAATAAATGAAAAGTATTGTGTTTGAAGTGTTGTGTGTTGAGTTCCATAAGAGGAAGTTGCTCTTGGTGTGACCTCTGCTTGTGTCTCCAGTTCAGCAGCCGGACCCTAAGATGCCGCGCCCCGAGGGGGCAGAGATGATGCCTGTCCGGGGCGAGGCACTGGGCGTGGTCACCAACTGGCCCCCTTCCTTGGAGGCGGCCCTCCAGCGCTGGGGGACCATCTCCCCGAAAGCCCCCTGCCTCACCAGCCTGGACACGGCAGGGAAGCCCCTCTACGTGCTCACCTACGGTAAGGACATGCCCATCACCTGGCTACTGTTAGCCACCTGGCTAGTGGTAGCGTACCTGCCTAGTGGTAGCCAATACCTGGCTAGTGGTAGCAGACCTGGCTAGTGGTAGCCATCACCTGCCTAGTAGTAGCCATCACCTGGCTAGTGGTAGCATACCTGGCTAGTGGTAGCCATCATGTTGTAAACCTGTTATGACCTGTTATGTAAAATGTAACTGTGGTTACTAGAACGCAGCAATGTGTGCTTTCTCTTGCATGGAAATCATCGCATACCACTTCATATGTTTACCACCTGTGCGGTGGTCTTGTTAAAGGTCACACACAATTAATTACATTGTGATATTTTGAGGACATTCCACATATTACCGTGATTCTGATGCTAAATACAAACACGCCTTTTAATTTAGAAGATTTTCCATGACCTTTTATCCTTTTCATGACATCTGGTTGATACAATAATGGGACACACACACACACACACACACACTCATATCCTGTGTCTTGATCCCTGCAGGGAAGCTGTGGTCCCGCAGCATTAAGCTGGCTTACAACATTCTGCACAAACTGGGCAGCAAGCAGGAGCCCATGGTCCGACCCGGTGACAGAGTGAGTCACACGACATCGCTGTCATCCAGAATTCTCATTGGCTCTACTGCCAACTGATGATTCTAAATTTAAATAAATTTCATGTTGTGACTGTTTTTTTAATTCTATATTATGTATGTAATATTGTACTACATGATATTAGATTATTATTTAATTATATTATTATATTTTGATATTATATTAATATCACTGTCAGTTGTCAAAGCTGTGAAAGCGTCTGCTAAATCACTAAATAGTCAGTCAAATATAATATTTTATAAAATTATGTTATTTTATATTATGTTGTACTTTTTGTCTTGTGTTGTTAAGATATGTTATGTTATGTTATATATTGCCGTAAATGAGTATAAAATCATATGACATTTACCTGTGTTCGTCTGCTCTTGCCAATACCATCACCAGTATTACAGCAGTACCATATACTGTGTTCCTCCACTCCACCAGGTGGCGCTGGTGTTCCCTAACAACGACCCGGTGGCCTTCATGGTGGCCTTCTACGGATGTCTCCTAGCCGAGGTGGTCCCTGTGCCCATAGAGGTGCCCCTCACCCGCAAGGTACAGGAACCAAACCATCTCATCAGTCAGCGTAGTGTCTGGAGGCAGTACAGCCTTGTAGTTAGGGTGTGTCGACCCCCAGTCCAAAGGTTCCGGGTTCAAACCCCAATTTCCGGAAGTCTACCTGTGAGCTTGAAGAAGAAGCCTTTACCATTGTGCTGAGCTTCTTTATTTTGATGGGCCTCACGTTTTTCTGCTATTTTTTTTAATATGTTTGGTGCTGGGCGCAGAGCAGCCTTGCTCATCAACGAAAGAGAAGACGTAAAAAAAATGTCCAGCAATGATGGGAAGATGATTTTGGCAGTGTAGCCATAATAGTTTATTCAGAAATTAAATCAATCGTAAGATCTTGGCTCTCGTCAAAGCACTCTGCCATGGCTTTTTTCCCCCGCTGTTCTATGTGATAGGCCCCTATCTCTTCCTTCATGACATGTATCTAAAATACTAAAATTAATTGGAAGTTGTTTCGGATAAAAGCGTCTGCTCAATGACTAAATATCGACCCTGCGCTAATCTCACACAAGTAGAAGAACATGGGGAGTGTAATGCCTGGTTCTAGATGGGAAGCCTCTGTTTAGCATTGTGTTAGCGAGGTAGCTTGTTATCATGGTGGTGGAAACTCAGGTGTCCCTAGAGTATTCACACATTCACTCATTATTCCAATGGAAAACCGTATGGAAAGCCACAGGGTCGAAACTATACTACAACCCAGTAGTAGCCTCATGTGACCCAACTCAGTTTCTATATCAAAGAAGAGTAGAAGAGATTGTTGTACTGTAATGCAAAGTGTGTTCATTCATTAATTTGTGAATGTACTGCTAGTGATTTGGCGTTGTGTCTGTTATGACTGAGTCTGCCAATGTAGTAGCTTCCTTGGCTGGAGAGAGAGAGAGAGAGAGGAGAGAGAGAGAGGAGAGAGAGAGGAGAGAGAGAGGAGAGAGAGAGAGAGAGAGAGAGAGAGAGAGAGAGAGGAGAGAGGGGGGGGGGAGAGAGAGAGAGAGAGAGAGAGAGAGAGAGAGAGAGAGAGAGGAGAGAGAGGGGAGAGAGGAGAGAGAGAGAGAGAGAGAGAGAGGAGAGAGAGAGGAGAGAGAGGAGAGAGAGACAGAGAGAGAGAGAGACATAGAGAGAGAGAGAGAGAGAGAGACATAGAGAGAGAGAGAGAGAGAGAGAGATGAGAGAGAGAGGAGAGAGGAGAGAGAGACAGAGAGAGAGAGATGAGAGAGAGAGGAGAGACGGAGAGAGAGAGAGATGGGGGACACAGAAAGAGAGAGAGAGGGGGGATACAGAAAGAGAGAGAGAGAGAGAGAGAGAGAGAGAGAGAGAGGACTGTGGTGCA
>OOFB01005129.1:584-11090 GCA_900323305.1 Trachyrincus murrayi
CTAACCCTAACTACTCTATCCTGACTGTTGTGTGGTTTATTTAAGTAGTATAAGAACCAGACAATAACAATAGGTGCTCATTCTTTGTGTGTGTGTGTGTGTGTGAGTGTGTGGGTGTGTCTACATACATATGGTATTACAAATAATTCTAAATAATCAAATGCAAAATGATATTATAGGCCTACACTCAATGTATTCTACAGTGGCTTTTGGTAAACTTGTGTATTCCATCGTAGTTCTTCACGCAAACGTGTTTTGATTAAATTACTCTATATCTATGATGTTATCCTATGTGAATTAGATTTATTCGAAAATAACAGAATATACAGTAGAGGATGGACATTTTTTATGGTAAATCCACATGAAATAATACAATGACAAGCACATATTTATAAAAAAAAATAGCAGCCCATGATATATTTGCTAATTTGATATACGCTTGTATATCTGCCTGCAATCAGCTACTGTGTCACTAACTATTGGATATGCTAATGACCAAACACTGTCTCTATTGGATATGTGCATCCGAGGCCACAGTGGGCCATGGCTGAGTGGCGCTCGCGTGTTTGTCTAAGCACATACGTCAATGTTTGCCTCTGCGAGCGAGAGAGAGAGAGAGAGAAAGGGTTTGTCTATGCGAGCGAGAGAGAGAGAGAGAGAGAGAGAGAGAGAGAGGGATTGAAAGCATAAAGATGAAAGCGGGAGCGAGAGCCGGCCTCCAGAGAGTCGTAGATTCATCTCTTTGTCCTTCTGTCAGGGAGGAGAGGAGCAGGGCTTGGAGACATTGCTCCAGTGCAGCGGCAACATGTTGTACCTTTCATTGACACATCATTCTACCAGGCATTGAGCTGTCCCTCTGGCACTCTTTCTCTGTGTGTGTGTGTGTGTGTGTGTGTGTGTTGGATTCGATGTTTGTCTATCTTGTGTAAGATTAATGTGTGTGTGTGTGTTTGTGTGTGTGTGTGTGTGTGTGTGTTGCTCTATGTGCATACAATAAGTGTGAGGATTGACACTGTTAACTAGTTAACTAGAGTCAGTCAGTCCTATGTGCACAATTAGGAGATCTTCAGGGTGAAAACAAGATTAACAAGAATATTAAAGTCAGCCATTTGTGTGTAATAGTTGTGCAGAAGTGTGAAATCTGACAGTATAAAAGATAATTGTCTGATAAGTGTCTCAGATCAATTCCAGTGGTACGTACTGACAAGGTCAAAACAAAAAATGACAAAATATATATTTGTCATTGCAGTCAATAATACAATAATAGAACACACGTGTGTGTGCGTGTGTGTGTGTGTGTGTGTGTGTGTGTGTGTGTGTGTGTGTGTGTGTGTGTGTGTGTGTGTGTGTGTGTGTGTGTGTGTGTGTGTGTGTGTGTGTGTGTGTGTGTGTGTGTGTGTGTGTGTGTGTGTGTGTGTGTGTGTGTGTGTCTGTGTGTGTCTGTGTGTGTGTGATTGGGCAGGGGTAGTGATACTGGATGTGCTCTCTGTAAACAGAGACTTGACATGGTAGTAGCTCTAATGGAGCAGGGCAGTCCTCGGTCAGTCACCTCTCTGAGTGAGCTCAACCCTTTTACCCCGGGCAAGGTGACCAAACTCCACTCCCAACAGCCAATCCATTATCTTGTCAACACAAGCCGCCGCGCCTCAGCCTTGCTCTGTGCCCACAGCCCCGGCTGGAATGAAACCAGCGGCGGTGGCGGTAATCGCACTCATCTCGTCGCGCTCAAGGTAACTCATACATTTAGAGGGCGATGGCGAACTCTTAATTAAATTACGGCTGTTTTAATGAGACCTTGACTAAATTGATCTCCTTTTATCGAGTGCTCGGCACACAACACAGATTTGTCATCCCCCGTCGCCCGCCTGCCAACCACCACCACCACCACCACCACAAATCCTGTGCAAGATCATGTGGAATGGCACGCATGATTAATATATCAATTTAAACTTGTTTGTTTCTTATTTTTTGAAAATGTAATAAATGATCCCCATGGTACCTAACTTGGCTGTGGGTGCTTCGAAAAACCCCACGTTTTTTGGTTTTTTTTGCAATTAACGCACAACCTCCTATTACATATTCATTTGAGGGGAGGATACAGATAACAACTAGGCATTAATCATATTACAAAATTGTGTGTATTTAATTAATTAAATCTGCGCTCGGCAAATTAATTGCGCGTTCTCACAATATTATCTTTAGGTAATGAGGGCTTGACAAAGTGACTGTTTCTGGGGGTTTTTTTATTATATAAAAAGGGTCTAGATTAGGTGGATCTCAATTATGGCTAAAACAAAAGAGTGCTGCTTGCCAGGGCACGCTGCAAAGCATAAAAAAACCCACAAGTCAGCACTTTCTTCCAAACAAAAAAAGATGAAAGTTTCCATTGTTTTTTGCAAACTGTAGAACATGGCAATGATTCAAAAGATACATGGGAAATAATGAGCTCTGTAATTAGCCCAGCAGGCACTAACAGTATTTTAAAACAATCAGATGGGTGATAATGTAATTAACAGTCACAGGTGTTTCTCCAACAGCAAGGCATTTTCTTGCTGAGAGTGTGTATAACTACTTCGGTAATAGACTTAGTCCTTAACACCTTCTTCACAGTATTTTTCAGTCTTTTAACAGACGTTTCATAAAAAAAACACATTTGGTGTCTGATGAGTAGCTATCCCTATTATAGGCATATAAACTGTTGGTCTGCCACTGAATTTAAGACACTCTGTGACAACATGCCACTCTATGGGGGTCATATTAATAATAATAAGAAGAATTTGTATTATTGTTATTATTATTATTATAATAATTATTATGTATTATTATTATTGTGTATATATATATATTATTATTATTATTATTATAAAGATTGCATTGAGGTTCTGTGGTCTAAGCAGGGGTGTTGAGGACACAGTGAAACACACACACAGTGATCGTGTTTCTCTCTCTCTCATTGCGGAACAATGAAAGCTTGTGACTCAGAAGCATAGCCACATTTATTGAAATTTTCTGCTTAATTAAAACTGAAATGAAATTAGCTTTTAATGGACATGTCCATATAATTTAACGTAATTTAGTGTTTTATTTTTTCCCATTTAACGCATCATATACCAAATGTGGTATTATGAATGTTAGCCCATAAGCTAAGCCAATGTGGGGTATAATTGCGTAAAGAATGAGTCCATTAAGCTAATAATCAGTATATATTCATAAAAAAAAACACTTCCACTGGTGTCCTTAGCTGCAATATCATCTTCATAGCCTTTAGCTTCATTGGCCAATATTCCCAGAGAGAAATGCAATACAAAGAGAATCACATAGTATCAATTTACCTAATACTGCTACACTTGAGTGGCCCTGTAACAGCTAAATCTACGGTGGATGTGTCATGTGTGCACATACTTATGTTTTAAGTATACTTGTGGTATGTGCGATAGAAAGGAAAAAAAAGTATTTACAATATTAATCCATTAGTGATAACCAGCCCCCCCCCCCACACACACATACACACACCTCCTTTCCGTTAAGTGAGATGGAGAAGCGAGCGTTGGGTGGTCACGCCTTGTCTGCCGCTGACAGTGGTGGGTTAAAGAGATTACACCCGGGCTCTGTGTCAGCGGTCTGGTCCCTCGCACACACCAACATAATGAGGAAGGACATGCTCGGCCTGTTGCCGGGAAAAGAGAAAAAACACAAGCGGTTGATGTTTTGAGGCATTCCTTGCTGCCAGCTACTGGAGACAAACAGCATTGTGCACTGCTATACTGCTGTACTGCTGTACTGCTGTACTGCTATACTGCTGTACTGCTGTACTGCTATACTGCTATACTGCTGTACTGCTGTACTGCTATACTGCTGTACTGCTATACTGCTGTACTGCTGTACTGCTATACTGCTGTACTGCTATACTGCTATACTGCTGTACTGCTGTACTGCTGTACTGCTATACTGCTATACTGCTATACTGCTATACTGCTATACTGCTGTACTCCTGTACTCCTGTACTCCTGTACTGCTATACTGCTATACTGCTGTACTGCTATACTCCTATACTGCTATACTCCTATACTGCTGCTGCTGGCAGTGATGATGGTTTGTTAACCACAAAGGCCCCCGAGGGGTTGAAAACCAGGAAGAAGTGTGGAGAACATCTCTTCTGTGGCTGTATGTCTCTCTCTCTCTCTCTCTCTCTCTCTCCCTCTCTCTCTCGTCATTCTTTTTCTCTCTCTCGCTTTCTCGCTCTCTCTCTCTTTCTCGCTCTTGCTGTTGCTCTCTCTCTCTCTCTCTCTCTCTGTCTCTGTTTCTCTCTCTCTCTTTCACTCTCTCTGTAACTCACACACAATAAACTCGGCACTACTTTATAAGATACTCTATTGAGAGTTATGGCAAGAGTGCAGTACTTTCTGCAGACAGCTATACAGCTCGCTCCATGTAAACATGTTTGTACCGTGAAGAAAATAAATCAAATTATTGTGTGTGTGTGTGTGTGTGTGTGTGTGTGTGTGTTTACTGACCTTCTTCTCTATATTGATTGTCTTATATTTATTGTTTTTTTCAAGGTTTGGGGGACAGTACCTCCACCTCTCGGGTGGATTATGCGTCTCTGAATGCTCCATAGGAGGAGGAGGAGTCTTCACTGTCTCTCATCCAACAAGTGGTGAGTTGAAAAATCTGGAAGAAATATATCCTCCAACTCTCAAGTCGGTCTCAGAGACATAGTGGTAGTGGCTTGCGCTACGCGACAAGGATAAAACAAATACAGAGGCTTTGACGTGACCAACAAACTTAAATATGCATACATGCACGCAATATAGAAACATTTGTCTTCTTGTGTGATCAGTTCACGTCCTCCATACCTGTTGCTCTGCATCGATTCATCCAGTTCTCCCAAACAGCAGAAGAGAGGATAGCCTACATCATGGTTGGTCTTCTGTGTGCATTCAGCAATTCAATAATATATTTTGGAAGATTATAGGCTAATGGTAAAAAAAAAAAATCTTATCTTGGAACTGCCTGAAATCCTGACTCATGTTGCAAACCCAAGTGGAAGGCCAAAAAAATAGGCCTACATAGGCTGGGTTTTGCTGATAACGGTAAAACAATTCATCAAATAGGCCTATTACACAAATAGGCCGGTTAAATTATCCAATCCTAAGCGATTATGGTCCGAATAAGTCAGCATTAACATCAAGGACAACTACTTTGTTATGAAGTAGGCCTACAGTGGTTGTAATAGCACGTTTTGGGGCTTTTTTTTAATGACCCGTGAATATTTTTTTGTACCTGTGTTGAACCGGGGGACGATACGCGACCATTCACGCGGACACAATAGGAACAGCAGACCGTGCGCAAATTGCATCTTCATTTGCATTCCTGGTCCAAAAAAAAAAATCATGCGAATCTTAATGAGACAGTTTCTATTGTGGTCGTAATTGAAAAGCTATTCTTTGTTAATTACTGTTTCTCAAAGGGGCTTGCCCGTAGTCAGTGAGCTGAAACAAAAAAGTTATTGATTCGAGAGGTCGCGAGGTTTAAATGGACATCATACAATAATGTAGGCCTAACGGTGGGTCTGAACGAACGATTGATTTATTGATTCTGTATTAAAACTGGACCATTTAACTAACATTGCAAGTCGTTTAATAATTAACAAATCACATCCCGTCATTTTCATGTAGGACTATAAAAAGTATTTAGGCTACAAACTATTTTTTTAAATAATAGATTATGCGTCTTAGTTTTGTGTTTTTTTTCATTGTGTGTCAAATTCTCGGACCAAAGGTCTTCTATTCACACCGAGCCGCACGCACGGACCCTGGGCAGATTAACTGCGTTGCTTTCTAAAGTGGGATTACCGCGTTTTATTGTCTGTCAATTAGTCAAGTAGAATGGGTTTTAATTCCCTTAAATCTCCTTGCAAATATCTTTTTTTCTTTCGATATTTAGAGGAAATGACACCCAGCCATATTATATTATGTTATTGGGCTGGCATATAGGCCTATGTTATTTTTATATTAGTTATGGCTATATTAGTTTCCTTTAATCGTCGTTCATTTTTACAGGCCTATGGTCCGTGATATTAACGTCTGCATTTGCATAGTTTGCAGCAAGCTATTTCTTGACTAAAGAAAAATGTCACTTTTGTATTTTTTTCCCAACAAATTATCCTATAGCTAGGCCTAGTGAAAGACATTGCCATGCAATCAGTCATTCATATATTTATTTTGCTAAATGAATAAACGTAATTATATCAGGCAAATATCGTGAACCACCTGATGGCCTTTCTAAACAATGTTGTCAGCGTGCCAGTGGGTCCCGGGAAGCCCCCGGGGCCACGGGTCCAGCTTCGGGTCAGCCGCAGTCTTCTTTGCTGGTGGTCCTCCGTTCGTTAATTAGGAAATTAGCCGCACATAGTCCCTCATTATAACCCAACCCCGGGTTTCTCCTAGTCTTCCTTTACCCGCTACTCGGCAATTTCCATAAGAAGATTACTAGCGGATCAGTACTGAGATCTACGCAGATAAACAAATAGCGTGTTTTTGACAATTAAGACGACCGCTAATTGGACGTTAGTTTGCAGCGCTTTGTCACCGGAACGCCCCGTTGAACATGAGAATGAAATTCATGAAGTGATGTCTCCTTTTGTTCAACGATTAACTAAAGCCATGTTTTTAAGACTGCAGGTTAAAACAATATTTTTTACCCTCTTTTATACTCTGCCATGATCTTTATTTTGTTGATGTGCGTGGGGAGGGAACCTGTCTTGCGTGTTGTTCTAACGCTGTCTGAATGCTTCGTTTGACGACGCCCAGGTCTGTATTATAGCGTAGGCTTATTGGTATCATTTCGACCAAAATTGTAGTTTTTTGTTTTACTGTATGCTACATGAGGCCGTGCTGTCATTTAGGCCCATATAGCCTAAACGGAAAGTGGAATGCAGCGAATTTAGGCTTATGTCTCGATTATATGAAATCCTGTTAAATACATGTTTAAATATGTGAGCCATGCACCTATACCTACCTACCTACCTGCAGTCTGCATGGCGGCGCATGTGTGAAGTGTCGAGTCACTCGATGGGCGATGGCTCTCTGCTCATTAGCAGGTGTGAATATTGTCAGCATACTGTTAGGTGTATTGGTTTCAACATGCAAAACGAGCCGTGCGTTTCGGGTCGTTCTGTAAGTACAGTCACATGCAAATGAAGAGCCATTCAGGGTAAATCATTTTAATAACCATTAGTACACCGCGGGGAGAAACAATGCAGCTGACAGTAGCCGACAATTGAAAAAAAAGGGTTAGTAAAACACTACACTATTCGCACAGGCCTTAGAAACGTCCCTGACTGACGAGGTCCCTCTGGGGCCCTTGTGGAGGAGGACGGAGAGCCGTCCGCCTCCACAAGAGGTCGTTAATGTATTAGAGTTCCCAGAGCAGCCAGCCCAGCGGCCCTTGGCACCACAGCTCCACTCGTAAGTTCTCATGGGAGCTTCTGGACCCGCGGGGTTCTTAGTGGACAATATCAGCCAAAAGAGAACTATTAAGTATACATTGTATTTTATTGTCATTTAGTGATGACCGTTTACATGTTTTAAGATGTGATTCCTGCCTGTAACGCAGTATGAGTGACCTTTGTGTTTGATGGGTGCTATATAAATAAGTATCCCGTGCCTGCCTATATTATCATGAATAACACAACCTAATTATATTAATAATTTAGGATATTAATACCGTATATTGAGCTATCATTGTCATTGTGCCACATTGGAGTCATACATTTAAAATTGGTGTTGATAGATAAGGTAGCCTATTTAATTGGATATTGAGATATTTCGAAATGATTGACCTTTTGAATTGAGCTATTCTCGAAATATTATCAGGCGATTTTTTCCCCCTAAGAAAGGAATATAGGCCTAGTGAATGAAATGAAATGAAAACATTACATCCTGTCTCAAAATACATCAAAACAAAATACTACAGGTAATAATAACAATATAAATAACAACAACAACAACGATGATAATAATAATAATAATTATTATTATTATTATATTTAATATACAGAGTAGGGCCACTGAAAAATAATATTTATTGTTTATCTAAATTCATAATATGTTTTTGTCTTGAATTATTGTAACTTGATATGCCTATATTTGTATTTGCACTTATGGTGTATCTTTGAGTTCTGCAAGATTAAAAGACCTCTCAGCTGTATTTTCTTACATAGCCTACAGTTGTGGTTTGTGGCTTGGTTTGCTCATAGGCTAGGCCAACTCGTCACTTAAGCATATATTATAACTATATATTATATTATAATATAATATATATATAATATATTCACCTTAATGATTAACCAATTAATCTGAATTAGATTTAATTTAATTCATGTATAATATAGGCCGCTCCGATTGGTATAGCTAACTGAGAAACATATATTAGTCACAACTCTGCTTGGTCTCATTTCGTTATTTAAATTAGAAATTAGATTAAAGAAATACAGGCCTATATTACTCAAAGTTGAGACTTTCCTCCTATCTCTAGGCTAGGCCCACTACTTTAACCAAAACACAGAGAGAGTGCTGTCCAACTCAATTGGTTAGATGGAGGATATGGGAGCCGCGCCGTGATTGGCTGGAGGCAGCTCATTGTTATGCTGTCAGTCGGGATCACATGGCCCGGGCGCTATTAACACACCAGGCTGGCGCACAAGTTTGCAGAGTTGTGTTTGAGAGCCGTGGGGGACAGAGCTGCACACTCAGAGAGCGGAGAGAGAATCCCAGAGGCACCTGCGAGCGACTCATTTCACTTGATTCGTACGGCAAAACTTTTTTTTGTGTTGTTGGTGCGACTTCTTCTTTATGAGACTGGTCAGTAGCCTACACATCTATACCTCTTTATCTCCGCGTGGTGTTTTGTTTTTTTGATTTCACTTTCTAAAAACGCGCCCGTGAGTGAAGATTTAAAAAATGTATAACATGATGGAAACCGAGCTGAAGACCCCGCTCCCGCAATCCAACTCGGGCTCGGCGCCGGGCTCCAAGAACAACAGTGCCAACGACCAGGACCGGGTGAAGCGGCCCATGAACGCCTTCATGGTGTGGTCCCGTGGGCAGCGCAGAAAGATGGCGCAGGAGAACCCCAAAATGCACAATTCGGAAATCAGCAAGCGCCTCGGAGCCGACTGGAAACTTTTGACCGACGCTGAAAAGAGGCCATTCATCGACGAGGCCAAGCGTCTACGCGCCATGCACATGAAGGAGCATCCGGATTACAAATACCGTCCCCGCAGGAAGACCAAGACCCTGCTCAAGAAAGACAAGTATTCTTTGCCCGGGGGGCTCCTGGCGCCCGGCGCCAACGTTGTCAACAACGCGGTGTCGGTGGGCCAGCGCATGGACAGTTACGCGCACATGAACGGCTGGACGAACAGCGCGTACTCCCTCATGCAGGACCAGCTGGCCTACCCTCAGCACCACAGCATGAACAGCCCGCAGATCCAGCAGATGCACCGCTACGAGATGGCGGGCCTCCAGTACCCCATGATGTCCTCGGCGCAGACCTACATGAACGCGGCGTCCACGTACAGCATGTCCCCGGCGTACACGCAGCAGACCTCCAGCGCCATGGGCCTCAGCTCCATGGCGTCCGTGTGCAAGACGGAGCCCAGCTCCCCGCCGCCGGCCATCACGTCCCACTCTCAGCGGGCTTGTTTGGGGGACCTGAGGGACATGATAAGCATGTACCTGCCTCCCGGCGGAGACAACAGCGCAGAGCACTCCTCTATGCAGAGCAGCCGGTTACACAGCGTACACCCGCACTACCAGACGGCCGGGACGGGCGTCAATGGAACGCTACCACTGACCCACATCTGAAGAACTCACATACACATACACCACACACACACACACACACACACACACACACACACACAAAATAATAGAGAAAGACTTTGAAATTAAAAAGAGAAAAAAAAAGTACTTCGGATACTTGAACATTTTTTGGTTGCTAAAGAATCGACGTTCGGTAGTTTTGTTGGAAAAACGATTTTTGTTTGATCTGAATAAGTTGTAAAGTTGAAAGCATTTTAAGACTACATATCATGGACTGAAACTGAACGTTAAGCCCACTAGTAGACCGCATTGCGAGGCTTTTTATCACGAGTATAAAAGCAATCAACTTTGTGTAGAAGAATTGGACTTCTATATTTTAAATAATGCCATATTTTCTCTGTATGAAAAGAAGGGCAAAGTGGCTTCGTAAAGAGGCAGTTGTATTTCAGAAACAGATGGATGGAGTGTTGCTTCATATTCATAAATGTTTACACTTAATTTGTAGAATGTTTGTCGTCTCGGCTGTGTCCCAAATTGTGTAGTTTTCTTTCCTCCCCCCCCCCCCCACCTTGATTTTAATGAAATGTTAAGACTGTGCGGGTCGCAAGCATATACGTTTTATTTATAGTAAGATGTTTTTGAGCTTGTCGGACCCTCTTTGTTTGTCACGTGAAAATAT
>OOFB01005130.1:19840-31599 GCA_900323305.1 Trachyrincus murrayi
AAGAATCCCACGTTGCATATTCCCCTTCTTGTTGTGCTTGGATACGTGGTGTCAAGTATTAATTATCACTGAAGCCTACTTCTGCTAAGCCCTCATGCAGAGAGGCGTGCGTGTGGATGAGTGTTTGTGCGCGCGTGTGTGTGTGTGCGTGCGTGCGTGCGTGCGCCTGCATGCGTGTGTGTGTTAGGGCTGAACAATTAATTGAAATAGCAATATGGCCAAGTGCAATATCCAAATTGCAGGAGCTGCAATTTTTTGATATGGGTAAAATGTGTATGTACATTTATAACACCATTATAAATGAAGTACTGGTGTGCTGCAGAGATGCCCTGGCCCAGAGATGCCCTGGCTCAGAGATGCCCTGGCCCAGAGATGCCCTGGCCCAGAGATGCCCTGGCCCAGAGATGCCCTGGCCCAGAGATGCCCTGGCTCAGAGATGTCCCATTATTTTATCCAAATGAAAAAATCTAAAATCATCATTCCCACTAATAGTGAATGATATCGCAATCGTAATATCCGTCAAAATAAACAAAATATATTTCTTTACCATATCGTTCAGCCCTAGTGTGTGTGTGTGTGTGTGTGTGTGTGTATGCACGTGCATGCCTGTTTGTGTGTGTGTGTGTGTGTGTGTGTGTATGCCTATGTGTGTGCGTATGCCTCTGTGTGCGTGGATGTGTGTGTGAGCGTGAACGAGCCTCTACAGATGTATGCTCGGATGATGCTGGAAGCATGACTGGGATGGCTTATTAGCTGCCAGCTGTCATACGGCTTCCAGGAGGCTTTCTCCAGCGCAGACATAAAACTCCCATCTCCCGCCTTTCAAGCTGCGTTCCTCAAGATCAATTTTTAATTGACAGTCGCTAAAGCTAATATATCAGCCAATTACACACAGACTGACTCCTAATTGACTCCGGGGCAGCGCCTATCTGCTCTGCGCACACACGCACACGCGCGTGCACACACACACACACACACACACACACACACACACACACACACACGCACACACGCACACACACACACACACGCACAGTGCTATTCCTCTCTTGTGAGACTTCAAGCCGTGCGTGTGTAAATATGTAAGCGTGGACGTTCACGATGCAAAATAAAAAGGAGTTTTGAGTTTCTCGGGGGGGTCAGGGTTCGGAGCAAAGGCAGTGGCGGTTGAATAGGAGACGTTGAGGTGGGATTGAAGGAAGGAGGGCAAGAAAGAATCGCAGAAGAGGAAGATACCGACAGGCGGGAAATAGGAGAAATAGGAGAAATACCTTGAGGAGCAGCTAGAGACCAGGAGAGCCACGTGGGGATCAGGAGCAGGGTGTGGGGGCAGGGGGGGTGACGAGGAGGTCAGAGACAGAGACCAACACAGAGAAGGACACATGCAGAGAGAAACACACACACAGAGATAGTAAAGACAGCAGAGCCACCCTGAGCCGAGCAGAAGGAAAACGATACAGCAGGAAGAGAGGACGGTTCCAAACCATTGGTACATGAATGCTAAACTAATCACTGCAGCCTTCACTTTTGCTCATAATTATATTCAAAGGGACTATGTGTAGGATTTTACATGCATAAATCGCTTTGAATTGCCAATATATAAACAGGCTATAATTTAACTTAATAAAAGAGACGTTCCCCGGCTCTCTCCGTTGCGTACAACAGCCTGTGGGCTGATTTCTATTATATTTCAACCGGGACGGCTTTGGCGGGAAAAAGGAAAAAGGAATGAAGTGATGTCTAAGAGCGGATAATGGCAAAAATGTCTGTTCTTTCAAAACTTTTTAATTTGTACAATGTTTATTTATGTTATTATAACAAACATTAGCTTATGATTGTTATTGTCTCAACCCACGGAGCTCGCACTCCAGTGCTCAGAATGCACGAGCTCCGGCAGGCTGCAGTTCACTTACCGGCCACAGGGGCCAGTAATGAGAAGGACATTTAATGTCTAAACAACAAACACCCATCCACCCGGGGCTCAACCGACCCTTTTTGTTCATCTCCAAAATATATTAGATCTGTGGAGAGAAAGGCGAAGGAAATCTACAGGTGGGGTAGGCAGTGACATGAACCACCTTGACCTTTAACCTCTAAGGTAGGTCAATGGAGAGGAAGAGAGGCTGTGAACATTAAAACAGGGGGCATTGTAGAGGGTGGGGGGTGCAGAAGCCTACTCGGCTGGAGGAGAGGGGAGCACATTAACACACCGGGACACAAACAGCAGAGCAGCAGAGAGCCTCGTCCGTTGACTTCAACGTGAGACACGTCCATTCCTGCTCGCTCCTTTCCATTAAACATCTTAAAGATACAGTCAACCAGGGGTTACAACCTGGGCAGGACGGGGCAGAGTGTGTGTGTGTGTGTGTGTGTGTGTGTGTGTGTGTGTGTGTGTTGTGTGTGTGTGTGTGTGGTGCGTGTGTGTTGGTGGGTGTGTGTGCGTGTGCGTAGGCCTACCTTCACCATGCCAGTATTCTCAGAGTTACTGCTCATCATGTCATTGAAGGAAGTGAAGAGGCTTCTCAAGGACTCCATGAACTCAGCCTCCCCTTTGTTCTCATACAGTCTGAGAGAGAGAGAGAGAGAGAGAGAGAGAGAGAGAGAGAGAGAGAGAGAGAGAGACAGAGAAAGAGAGAGAGGGAGAGGGGAAAGAAAGTTAACAGGCAGACGCTACCAAAGTTTGTTTTGCAAGTACACATCACGTTGGTGATTAGTGAGTTGTTTAGCACCTCTCTGTAGCTAAGCTGTTTATTCATTTCAAGCAGGCTGTGCAAGGATGCGTGAGCGCGTACGTGTGTGTGTGTGTGTGTGTGTGTGCAAATCCCTCCAAAAAAACAAAAAAACACATTGTCGACGTGTGTGCTGCGAAGTCAATTAGGATTTTAAAGAACATGCAGAAAAACTTTGGAACACCTGCCAGCATTCAAAGAGGGAGATCAAACACCCCCTCACCCTCACCCTCCTCCTCCTCATTTCTTTCCTTCTTTCTTTTTAATGAAGCAAATTAATCTTTAGAACACCAATCACAGACTACAAAGGAGACTGATCATCCAACAGTCTGCCGACACGTCCTCCTCATTGTCTTATCCAGCCTGTGCTTCGGAAAGCCCTCCAGGTCTCACCCCTCCAGGTCTCACCCTCCCAGGTCTCATCCTTCCGGGTCTCATTCTCCAGGTCTCATCCTCCAGGTATCATCCTCCATGTCTCATCCCCGGGTCTCACCCCTCTAGGTCTCATCCTTCCGGGTCTCACCCTCCAGGTCTCATCCTCCAGGTCTCATCCTCCAGGGTGACACACGCCCACACACGATGATAACGGGACGACTGCTGACCCTACCACCCCCCTCTGCCCCACTCAACCCCTCCTCATCCCGTCATCCCCAGGGAAATGCAAAGGTGTTTCAGCCCACTTTGCAGGGTGTGCAAATCCTCACAAACACACACACACACACACACACACACACACACACAATGGCTTGCTTGCGTCTAATGCCGTAGGCCTTATTGCTTCTACCAATCAGACTTGCGGTACACAGGCCAGTATTGTTGTGCTGTGTTCTTGGCTGCTGTTGACGTTGTTACTGTCAGAGCCCCCTGAATGGCGCTGTCCACGGCTTACACCTTCGAAAAACAGGCCAGGATTAGAAGGAAATGTGACAGCAAAAGTGACTTTCAGGTCTTCTTCACCCCCAGTGACGAGACTGAAGCTGCTGTGCCGACACACCGTAGTGTAAGCCTGTCACTTTTCGCTAACGTGCGCGTTTGTGTGCATGCATGCATGCTTGACAGACTGTGTGACGCACAGTGCTTTTGGTGACGCATGCAATTAGATCAGTGTTAATATACGTGTCACCAAACCAAAATTACCAAGATTAGGTAATTGGATTCAAATCAATTAATGTCGCAATTTAGTACAGATTGTACTTGATTGGATCATTGTAGCTCTAATATCTATTAGTTTCAGGCTTTGCCAAACTAAAGATAAAGACTAATTTGGTATCGTTGACAGGTGAATAGCAGTGTTCCACTGATCGCCTGCAAGGACTAGCAAGGAGCTGCAGCTAAGGGCTTCTAGATAAGGTTAGAGATTACATCAAGGTTCCCTGGGTGTGACTGACGCGACATTTGCTCTTGCAGCCCAACCAGAGGACAAAAGTGCAACAAAACAACAACAACAACAACAACAACAACAACAACAACAAGGATCTTATCAGGAAAAACCAACAGGCGCTTTCACCAAATACGGGTCGCTGTGGGAGTGCGTTAAGGACCCGATAAACTTAAAATGAACAAGAAATTGGTGTCTACATAGGCTGTCAACCTGCTGCCAAACACAGCGAATTCGACAACATTGCGATGCATGGGCAGACGCCGTCATTCACTCGGTATTGTTGACCACCTAAAGGTAGCGGTGTATTGGCGGACGTTTGGGAAAAGTTTCAGTAGTTTGGCCGAGTACCATGCGAACCTGCCATTTTGTCCAATGTGAACACACCAATTTTGATTTAGTGTTAATTATATCAGGGGCTTTACAGGGGCCTTTACAGGGGCCTTTACAGGGCCTTTAGCATCTGCTTCGTGAGGGAAAAGGATAAGTGTCCTCTATACAGGAAGAAGTTCACTCCATTAGTCCAGGGTCATACATCAACCCTGTCAAGCGAGACCAGCGGCTCCACTCCAACACACATCAACGACATCGGCACCTATTAACGCACACACTGTAGCGAACTAAACACAATATGACCTCGCCATAGCAGCCTACACTGTGACTCAAGTGACTGACTGACAGCCTGCTAAACTAAATGACGTATTTTAATTGATATAGACTATAGGCCTCAGAAAAGAAAAGGTAGAGTTTAATTGAATTCATAAATGAATTCATAAATGAGTTATTGCCGTGTTTTGGACTCCACAATCCTATGTAGTCCAAAACACGGCGATAACATTACGGCTAACATTTTTATACTTCATTATAATCATTATAATTAATTAATTTAAGGGACGACAGAATTCTTCCAAGATGCCGGGTTGAATCGAATTCATCCGCTAATGGACTGGCGTGCGTGTGTGTGTGTGTGTGTGTGTGTGTGCGTGTGCATGTACATGTGAGAGAGCAAGAGAGAGAGAGCAAGACAGCAAGAGAGAGCGAGAATGAGAGAGAGAGAGAGAGAGAGCAAGAGACAGAGAGAGTCAGAGAGAGAGTGAGAGAGAGAGAGTGTGAGAGAGACAGCAAGAGAGCAACAGAGAGAGAACGTACTGGTTGAAGAGGACTCGGGAGCGGACTATGAACTTGAAGATGTACTCCAGAGCCTTCATGGCCTTCAGCAGCTGTTCGGTCAGCTTCTCTGCGTTCTCCACGTAGTTCTTCAGAACCGTGGTCAGCTTCCTGTGAGAGAGAACACACACACACACCAATATCACTACACTGCATTCCATTTGATCTTCACTGTGCTCTTGGGTCATTTTGCGTAGACTTCGCGTTTCGTTGCCATTTTCTTTTTGTTACTTACGTGTATGTGAGCGTGGCGCTGAAGTGCTTGCGGATGTAGGTCTCCAACACGGGGTTGAAATGCTGGAACTTTCTGTCAGCTATCAGCCCAATTATGAAGACCTGTGTGAGACGGGGCGGACATAGCCATTAGGAGGTAAACAGAACGGGCCAAAACGTACAAAAAAAAAGAAGGTAAAAAGCCTGTCTAATTTAGTATTCTGGATTGAGTTGAAGAAAATAACCCAGAGATTGTACACATGTACCCACACGATTTGTACCAAGCCTGTGGATAATCTTAGGATATCTGATAAAAACATTTCTAGGCTGCATCGGGTAAAAAAGGGAAGTCCATTAACAATTTGCCCCATGATTTCAACTGATGCTAGATTCAGAGAGGCTAAAAACCACAATGTACTAATTTGATTTGAACTACAACTAAGATGTACAAAGGCCAATTTACTTCCCCCTTATGCAAGACTCTAATCACGGTCTACCTTGTATAATTATAAATCATGTCAAATAACATAATTATTAAAATTAGTGCTTTTCAATGAAGACCGACCGTCTCAGCGTGGTCACGGCATCGTGACAGTCCCACTCCTTATGGTGGACCACAAAAGGGGGCAAGAAAGAATGATTTGTAGTTTTTGTAAAACCCTGGTACAATGACATCATTGTATAAAACCCTGGTACAATGACATCATTGTAGTGCAGATTACAGCAGCAAAGTGTCATGAACCGGGAGGACCTTTCAAAAGTCCAAAGCCCTCTTAATCATCAACGCTCAACATAGCACAGAGGAGCAGAGGAGTGCGTACTCCGCATGCACCCCAGGGCAGGGTGTCCCCTGCCTGGGAGACGAGGACTTCTGTCTGAGACCCTTTCAGCTTCCAAATGGATTCTATACAAACTGTGTATGATGCAGTCTTGGATAATGTGTAGTTTGTAATGTGTTAGTTTAGCCAGCGTTTCCCCTGCATGCATCCAGCAGGCTTAATGGATTACTAGCGCCACTGCACTCAGCCATGCACATTTTTTACACATTAAAAGTGATGTCGGGTTCCCCAAATGCTATTCGTTTTATTGAAAAACATATCATACAGGGTTCCCCGACCATGTAATATTTCAACATAGGGGTGTCACCACGCGGACATTTAGTTGACGTCGTTTTTTTCCCATTTCATTTCTGAAAGGGTTTCATTGGTTAAATGATGCTTTAATTGGTTGAATAACGCTTCAAAAAGCGTGTGGAGGAAGTCAGCGGCCTCCGGATCCACTCTCAGTCCGAGTCTGACTCGGTTACGGCAGAGCTTCAGCAAGCGGGCAGCGTCGCGTAGTAGGAAGCACAACACGCGTCGGAAGATACATTTTAGGTCTTGTTCTGTTTAATATAATGGGGAGCAATGGATGACGCTACGGTGCACGCCGAGGTTTTGAGCAGAGCTGGAAGTTATAGCGCGCCTGTGTGGCGCCGCCGGTGTGAGTGCTCTCATTGGAAACACGACCCACTTAAGGTGCAACTAAGACACACGGCGGCTTTGAAGGTATGGGGGCACTTCAAATGATCCTGAAACAAAAAAGGTGGTTTGTTGTTGGGAGTTGCGTCATGTATTCCTATATGAACTATGTATTATCCGTATCGTATCATTCCTATTTTCGGTACTTCAGAGCTCTCGTCTCCTCCCCCAGCGCTCTGAGAAGGACTAGCAGAGCACACGTAGACTGGGTCGTACTTAGCGCTCTACCTCCTGCCTATTATTTCACCATTCATCCAACATCGAGTGGAGGATATCTTAAAAAAGCGAAGACATCTAAAAAAAAAACACTCACTGTGTTTGTGGCTTGCTATAATGCAAAGTAGTCCGGGCGGTGAAACTGATTTTTTGCAAAAGTCTTCAAAATATTACTTTTAAGACGCGTTTAACTGCAAAACACCTGATATTTTCAATGTCCCGCTTTGCCGAATGTGCCGGAGTATTCACTCTTTTTCGAGCTAAAAAATAGATACGGGAAGATAATTGTCTCATCAATACATTTCAGGGCAATGAAGTGGAAATATGTAGTTTCTTTCAACAGAGAACAGCCGTGCTCCCACCTAGCCATCCAAAAAAATACAGAGAATAAATAAAATGTCAATATATTCATCATATTACTATGACAAAACCCAGAACAAAAACTAATTTGAACAATAAAAAGTAGCTGCAGTGTTTTTCCCCTGTGTACACAACTACACAGTCCGTGGGCAGCTCGTCTTACCAGGGCGTCGAAGACCAGGGTATCGAACGTGTCGCTGTCAGAGTTCTCCATCATGATGTTGAACAAGGCGTCCAACGTGTCCTGCAGGAACTGGAAATAAACACATGCAACGCAGTGTTACGTCACCACAACACAAACTAACCCTAGAGACAAAACATAACATAACGCACGCAAACTAAATGTGACAGTGCATCTTCCCATCGTTAAATCATCGTTAAGTCATTCAACATTAAAAGAAAATATATATATAATAATATTATTAATCATAATAATAATATTACTGATATAATAAATATCATTAGTAATAAAGTATCAAGTCTGAAAACATATTTTATTCAACGCCAGCCTGAATAAAATCAGTTTTAGTAATATTTTTCCTGAGGTTTAAGGACATCCCATAATACACATGAAAAAGATCCTCTCCCAGATAGCAGGGAGAGCGAGCCGCACACAGCGGGAAATTATCAGGCAGTCCAACAGATGACAAAGGACCACAAAACAAGCAATAATCAGTGAGGAAAAGTCAGGCTTGTGATAATATATATTCTAGATGATGGTGGGGGTGATGAATATTTCATAGGGTGCCTATTAGTTATGTGCATTTTAGGGAAGTCCATAGAGGCAACTTCCTGTTTCCTTCTACATTTTGATTTCTCTGTTTTTCTCGTTCATAGGACTAAATATAGAAAGGATGTCAGGACAAACAAACAAACATGGGGATGTGTAAGCAATCCGTGTTTGTGCTATTTAGGTTGGGCCACATTCTATGCATACATTAAAATGGCAACGCATTCTAATGCAACCCAGATACAGCGGCCGCATTCACCACCAGGGGCTTCAAACCAGCTCTCTGAGGGCCAGCGTGTCCTCCACTCAAGGGGTTGCCTGGCACACAGCTAACGCGTCAATAATAATAATTAAACAGGCGCGTTAAGGGACATGGTTGATGGCAATGGTGGTTCCTTAAAGGCATAGCGTTAGCGGTAGGTTAGCATATCCTCACCTCGCACTCCCCCGTGCTCACATAATAAAACTCACATTTGAATTATTAAATGCAGACCAACAGCAAAATAATTGTTTTATTACTGCCAAGGACAACTCGATATGAGGAGTGTTTTATTCAATTTTTAACAACTTATCACGCTCACCGTGGGTAATATCCAATAAAGTTGCAGCTATTAGGGTTTACAGAGCTTTTGTTAGACAAGTTTTTCATTGGTATGCTGCCTCATGCATCCTCACTTGACCGTTTGACGCCCAGATATATGTAAATTGAGTTTCTCAGGAAAAACAAAATCATACCACAACAAACTGGTTCAAAAGAAAAAAACAAAACATTATCCTATTACATGACGTAATAAAGCAATATTTTTCACTCAGAATCCTATTACGTTGGTAAACAGAATTGTTGTGGACACCAGCCACTCCGATGATGGCTTCTTTGGCGGCCGATTCAAAGATTCAAAAATGGTTTCTAGCGTTATTGAGAGTGAATGGTCATGTATAGCAGCGAGGCCTTTAGCTAGTAAAACAACTGTTTGATTCATACTTTCTCATGGATAATTCATACTGAATACCATACCTTAGGCTTTTGTAGGTAAAACCTACTTTTTGAAAAAAACCTACTCTTGCTGTTGTTTGTCATTGCTGTTGTTGAATGTAAGTACAGTGTGAGTTACTGTGAACCGGAGTCAAATTCCTTACATGTGTAAAAGTATGTTTGGCCAATAAAACCCGATTCTGATTCTGATTCTGAATTTTGTATGCCTGAGGTCGCCTGAGAACACAAAACACCCAAGCCACCGGAAACGCAAAGAGCTAGACATCCTGCTCATGGTGGGTTATCACGAGCGGTTATTGGAAAGAAGAAGAAGGACTCTTGTCTTCCTCTCCTCGTGAGAGAAATACTACGTGGGACACAAGGGGAGGAAGGATGATCAAATCAAATGTGAAAGCTGAGCGCAGGATGCATTAGACTAATGAGGGGCAAGTGTCTTGTCAATACGCTTGAGAGCCAATGTCCTTGAAACGAGTGACTCGGGTATTAACTGAAATGTGTTCATTGAAAGAAAAAAAAGAATGGTGAATACACTAAAATGTACAAAAAATGAATCTTGAAATGTTCCAGTTCCCTGGGGGAACGTAGCAGCGACCGTGAAGTGTTTTGGCCAAACAGGAGATAAAAGTAAAGCGTAGTTATGCATTTTATCACAGCCCTGCATGTACGTGGAATTGGATGCAAACCTGAACAGGCTTGGCTGTGTTTGACATTATCTATCCAGGGAGAGTAAAGCATTATTTTTCTCGGGCACGCTGTAATTTACCTTTCCTGAAAATGTTCTGTCCTTCTGCATAAAACGGCCTGATTTCACATTTGTGGGCGGCAGGACGTCTCGGCTGTACGCTTGTGTGCTATCACCGAGGCTGCCAAGTCTGTTTTTGAAAACAACCTGTTCCCTCGTAAAACTGTCTTGTTGAAATACTGAAGAGTGCTGCAAAGAGATTCCAGAACAACAGAACAAGAGTGTTGCTTTGTATTCGGACGGTTGTGTGTCACCGGCTGTTGGAAGGTCTCTCTGCTGTTTGTATACAACAGCACAATCTGAATCCTGTCCCCCGACGTGGACCGCCGACGCCGTATCTATGAGATGACCCCGTTTCTGACCCGTGCGTTGTTGTTTACTTGTATTATTGTTTACTTGTGAATCAGGGCTAATTAAAAAACGTCTGTCTGCACTGGTACAGACATCATTTTGTTTTAATCGTGTTATACTTTTATGTCACATGTAGCTCTAAATTCATGTTGTTTATTAAATTGAATGATTGTCCTTTCAAATGTTTTTAAAATGTGAATTCCTGCTGATGTAATGCACAATGAAATGCACAACTATAAGGTGTACAACAAAACCAAAGCGACCACACCACCACCACCACCACCACCACCACGGGGTTCTCTCAACGGACTGACCTTGACCACCTCGCCGCCCTCCACCTTCATCAGCTGCCGCAGGTTCTGCTGGAGCAGGGTGATGTTGGAGCGCCACTTCAGCAGGCCCAGCAGGTCCACTGGACACACACACACACACACACACACACACACACACACACACACACACACACACACACACACACACACACACACACACACACACACGGTTCATGTGAAAATAAAAACAATAGCGTACACATAAGGATGGAAGTTCAATTCATACATAGAAGAGAGTTTAGCTAAGTGAGATTAGTTTATACTTCACAGAAGAGGGAAGACGAAGGGAGAAGTCAGGCTGCCACTTGAAACTAAAGCCGATAATACAAAACCCGGCTTCAAAATTGCCACATTTTCCAAAGTAATCCACGCTACTTTAAAGTAGCCTATTGTAAAAGAGGACAACACTAAATCCCTTACAATTCATCATAAATTCAATCATGGGGGGAAAATAAAAGTGAATTCAAGAGGATGAGCCCCGATGGTGGGTTGTGCTGCGATGAATCGCTCTCACGGGGAAGTACTGGATGAGAGCACCTTTGGCAGATGATCATGTAGTGGAGGCAGGGGGCTTAAAACATTCAGCTCAATTTGTTAGGGCCCCGTAACGCCCCTGCATCTCGGACCCATCCCGGGGAAAAGCCTGTGGAACATAAAGGGGACCGGGGGGAAATAAGCCGATTTCCCCCCATGGCGCCGCTCATGCGTGCAGCCAGCGTGAACCTTTTGCTTTCATTGTGAACATCAGATAACACGCGTTTGAAATATACACGCCTATCTGCTAACGTAGCTCCGCGTTATCAGACTTCAACCGCCCACAACACCACCCAGCCTCCCACCTTCTCTTCTAAACAAGCTAGGATATCTCACACACACACACACACACACACACACACACACACACACACACACACACACACACACACACACACACACACACACACACTTGAGGCAGTGACAAGAGCAGCATTCAGTCGTAACCGAATAATCACCTTGACTCAGTAGCATTAAGCATTTAACAGCGATT
>OOFB01005138.1:37065-71118 GCA_900323305.1 Trachyrincus murrayi
TTACAGTTACAGCTTTAACTGTATTCATGTCTTGCTTAAAATGTTGAAAGGCCAATTTTATTAGTTTGAGTAACACCTCTTATAAATGCAAACAAAATCAGACATCTATTTTGACAAAAATAATGTAACAGCAAAAGAGCCAAATTATAGAAAATGTATGACCCTGTAGGCTATTTAATCCAAATATTCATTAATCTTTATACTATTTATTATTTGAATTTGAGTAATTATTTAACCAGTATAATCATTTATTTAGAAGTTATAATATTTCATTCCAATACCACACATTGTTTGCTCAGGAAGTTTTGTGAATAATATTTATTTTTCCCTGGTAGTATTTGATGTTTTGTAATGTGAAATTGTTTTTTTTGTGGAATGAAATTAGTAAGATATCAAATTGTACCGTATTTGCTTTTCTTTTACAATAAAATGTAGGCTAATGATTTTTCAGTTTAAGTAGTTTGTAAATTGAAACTTCCTATTACTTTTACTATTTCATATTAAGCAGATATGCGCTGTGTTGTACAGTTTGTGTATGGTAGAAATAAACTTTTCAAATGCTTGTATGCGGTTTTATTTACTCTATTTAGATCACATTCTACGTTTTAACCAAAGCTCAACAGTGACATTTTCCTTTAGGTGTTACCACCACCTAGCGGTTAAGATTTAGACTGCATACACACAGGACGCCATGAGCAATTATAGGCCTCACCTTGATGAAAATATTCTTAGAAAATGTACGACATTACTACACACCAACTATACTGTATTGTACTATACAGGGGCAGATGATCTAGAAAAAACATTATAATGTGCTAAGTCTTCATTCACAATGAAGCTACATTATTTCTCACTTGAAATGACCACAACACAAACTGTTTGGGGCTCCTTATACATTTGTTGTTATATCTTGTTGGCTCAATGAAGAAGACTTTATCAAATAAAATTGGAAAAACTCAAATAAACAACAAAAAAACCTACATGTAGGTTGTAGAAAAAATGGGTCCATGCAGCCTCACCTAACACAAATTAACAGCGTTCTAGAGTTTGCTCTTACATACCCAACTCCTGCAATGTATGCAATGTTTGCTACTGTTTGCTTCAATCAATGTGTGCTTATGTGAATAGCTGGAGTGTGCACTGCTTTTCACTTCATGTGCGATAGGTCTTGGTTGCAGTGGTAATGTTGAGGGGCTCCTCGAGGAAGTGGTTTCAGTCCCAGGGCCGCAAGCTTCCATGCCTTGCAGTTTTCTTTTTTATGTTTTTTTTTTAAACTATTATTTCATTGCCCTACTTGAGGCTACTTGTGAAAACGGAGCCCATAGGCCTATAAACATTATTAGACACTATAACTGGCAATTATGCTATAAATACGTTTATGGTCAAATAAAATAAAAATATTTTTATGATCCAAATCAATTAATAATACAATTTTACAGCTCTCATGGCAAACCTAGGCTGTAGCCTTAACAAAGTCCAATGTTACAGAGTTCTTAAAGTTGTTTTATTACTTACAGTTGTATCAGCTATAAAGTCTTACCATATTGTATTATTAACTTTCAAGGATGTATTTAACAATCTACATTACATTACATGATAGGTGAGGGTAGGGACAGACAGACAGACAGACAGACAGGCAGACAGACAGACAGCAACAGCACGCCCCTCTAAAAAAAAAAAATTGCAAACCACGTGATGTATGTTTACATCCTCTCAGCTGTTGTGTTCTTAGTCCACTTCTGCGTGGGAAAAAAAACTAAACAAAAAACAGGTAGTCAGCAGCGTGGTCATACACCCAACTAGCGATGTAAGTTAAACAACTAATTCGCTTTATATATATATGTATATATATATCGCACGTACACTAGCTCGATATAGACACCCTACATTTCAGTCGAAGTGCACCCGGCCATTCGGAGTGAGTCGATCCAACGCGGAATTGTGAGTATTTCCACTTTAGTTGTGAAGTTTTTTGTTGTTTGTAATCGCACATTTTTTTTGGCGTGAGGAATTCATCACGACAATCGGGCCAAAGTGAAAGCAGAAAAAACAACAAGCGTACAGGGGGGGCTTTTGTTAGACGTACTTCCGACAGAAGTGAAGGGCTTATTATCTAACCTGCTTTGTCTGTGTTTACCGCGGTGGCGCACTCGGGCCCGCCGCGGCTAACGCTAGCCACGACGGGCTACTTCCAACGGCTACTTCCAACGGCTCGTTTAACTTCACATTCTTCAACTGTCAACGTGTCATTTGAAAAGCACTACCCTATGTCCGTATTTCTTTGCGCGTGCATTCTCAACTAGCGATGCGTTCTATGCGATAAGTTGACGAACGAGCGTATTGGGGGGGGGGGGGGGGGTGTTTACAACGGGCGAAATGGTCGCTTTGCACTCTGCAGTTACACAACGACGTGTTGTGAAGCTGAACTCGGAGCAACCTTGTGTGTCTCTCGCTGACATTTTGGCTCACTGTTTTACACGTTGGATGAGAGCTGCCGTTAAGGATTGAGGTCAATCGCATTGCAGTGAACTGCGTTTTCTTTGGAGGAGTGAATAAAAAGCTGGTTTAATGGTGCGCAAATGTTGCGGTGCACACGCGCCGCACGGTGTAGCCGCACGGTCGAGATGATCACCACCATGGTGGTCTTTATCAGGTCATCGACATTTAGACGACACGTGATTCATAGGAATTTTGAAATGTTAGGCAGTGTTTCGTGAAAACAATGTTTTTGTTTTGTTCCAAGCGTCACACGCAGCGTGAAGCAGCTGTTCTGCAAGATGATTGGTCGAAAGGCCAGACTCTTGTGTGGCAACTGTGGCACGTGATCAGGTTGACGGACGTGATTGGCTGAAAAATATGTCAGTCGTAAAAGGAGGCAGGCCTTGCTGTGAAAGACAACATGGGTGATGCATGCAACACAGAGCAACGCGTTCACTGTTTATTGCAACTTTGGACGGATGATAGGTATCCACAAAGATCTTCGCACAAATCAATTTGCTAGCACAAACTTATAAAACGTTGTATCCTGTGTTAAATGATGTCCAGTATTGTATCCATTGGTGTCAGTAACATACATCTGAGTATTGTCTCCATATCCGCATATCGTGTTGTTGTTGTTGTTGTTATTGAATTTCAGCTATCGACTGGGAACATGATCAGTTACCTCGGCATCTAACAGGTGCAGCGAGTTGAAAGCGGTTGGGTCTGTTCCCAGATGTGGTTTGTTTCTGGCGTTTATGATGACGATGACGTGTGCAACAATTGCTCCAGAGCCAGGTCCCATTGTGTATCTAACCATAGGCTGATAAAATAGTATACAACACAAGCTGGGATGAAAACGAGCAACTGCCAAGTGCAGCAATGTCGCATAGTCTGTGCATCTTATTTAAGAGAAAAGGACCCCCAGCATTACAAAAACACATTAAAACGTCCTGTCAACTAAACATGGAAAGAGAAGTATTTGGAAGTTTGTTGTCTTTTGTGCGACAAGGCAGAATAACAGGAAAGTAATCTGTACTGTAATTCTAGTTTCGTTTTGCAGTCTATTGTCTATTTTAGGAGTTTAGACAGTAGGCTTTAGTCACATAGGCCTAACGACATTTCCAATGATATTTTTGGGAGGCAAGTCCCATGGCTGGGTGGCAGCTGCCTCCATACAGATCCAACCTTGCTGTAGGAACAAATGACAGAACTGACCTGGAAGGTGAATTGTCTACCAAATGTAGACCCCAAACGCGTGGGTGACATGGTTAACGAGTTTCTATTTATATTCAATGTGGTTAGTGAATAAGGCTGTAGTAACTGTTTATTACCAGGCTATACACTGAAATCCACTAGCCAGTTAAGGAAATTATGGGAGAGGTCATCAGAGACTGGTGTAGCCTACTTGGTTATACTATTACTAGAGAGAGCACCATGGTCCATGTGTTGACACTTTATTGGAATGTGTTGAAATGGCGGTGAAGCTTCCTGATTAGTGTGTTTTCACAAATCTGTTGGCTACAACCCCCCACCTGAACACTTAGTGTGTTCAGTTTGTGCAGACTGCTGTTGTGTCATTGCCCATCGCACTCATTTTCAGAGAGAAAGGGAGATGTAGTGAATGGAAACCATTTTCTTTATGATTGGATACATTTAGCAGAAAACAAATATCTGCAGAGCAGCATTGCTCTATTCTAGCTTGTGAATGTGCGTCTGTCCCGTGCTTGTTGCTCAGCCAAGAAGATGACTTATGCTCTGTTGCTGTGCAGAGAACAACTACGTAGAGATGTCTTTGTCTTGCTCAGGTGTAAACAAAATAATAACTCAATTATCCACCCTCTTCTTCCCTAACTGCATTTCTTGGGGCAAAGACAGGTGAAAGTAGTTTATTTAATTGCGCTGCAAAGGAGTTGGCTCCAACTGGTTGATATGTTACTCTTAATCGTTATGGTAATGAGGAGGATTGATGTATGTAGCTCCCTAACGGCTAGCTTGCTTAATGGACTTAATGCCAAATGTTGCTTTGCTTGCTAACCTGACATTTTTTGTGTGGGCGTCCACGGCAAATGTGATCTCACTTGAAGTATACCAAAGGGCCTTAACTGGGACGTATTTATTGACTTGCAATCCACACTAACCGCCAGGTGGGGGCGCTTTTGAGCCAAGCAATCACCCACTCTGAAACCAAAAAACTAAACAGTAACATTGTGAGGAGCAGGTGGGGGTGGGGGTGGATAGATTGGTCTTAGGGTGAAACAAACGGCCACATTATCTTTAAATATGAAGGTGAATCAATGATGATGGCTATTGATGATGACTCGTGGGAAAGTCGGTGATAAGCACCCAATGAGAAATGGCCCGAGCAGCAGGCGTATCACTGCAGCGCTGCCTCTCTGAACCCAGCCTTAGTTGCTGTAGTCTGCCCGAGGAGCTGCTGAAGAGAGTGCATTCAAGTCCCCAGCTGCTGCTTCCCATGATAAGCCTATTGCACTTTGAACAAACGGATCATGTTTGTTTAATGAATACATACTACACACCGGCTAAAAGTAACAGTTTTCTCTTCTTCTAAACGATCCTTAATTATGAATCAGGCTAATGTATTTTTAATTGATCTCTCCGTGTTCTTGCTGTGTTTTCAGAGGCTGTGGCACTCAAAGGTGATTTATGTTGGGCCGTCTCACATTTAATACACCTAGGCCTACATTATGTCACAGTGGTTGTGTTCTGTCTAATTAATGTGAATAAATGTGAATGTGCTTACAATATACATACATAGATCCAATCATGCCATTGTTCATAGTATATATACGTGTATATATATTCTTGCTGTTTGAAAAATGGCTTCTTCTCTCTAGTAGCTGTTTCCGTCCTCAGGGAAAAATCCATTTCAAAAAACACACTTCCATCTATTTTCCCAGCCCGCTGTTTAGTTTTTCCCCTTCTCTTTTAGATTTCAGATTTGTAGAAATGTGAATAAAAAGATCTTAGAGTCAACATGCCTGCATGCTGACTCTCATCCCTCTGCCGCTGTTCAGAGTCTGCAGACACCGACGTGGATGTGCTGCCACCACGACGTGACACGTTTTCTGTCCTCGTCTCTTCTCTCTTCTCTCCTAGATGCCCGGGACACGGCTGTGGCCTGAACTTCCTCCACTGTAGTCGCATCTCCGATAAATCGACATAAATATTGACATATCTCCACCATGGGGGGAGCTGTGAGCGCAGGCGAGGACAACGACGACCTCATCGACAACCTGAAGGAGGCCCAGTACATCCGCACGGACCGCGTGGAGCAGGCCTTCCGGGCCATCGACCGCGGGGACTACTACCTGGACGACTACCGGGACAACGCCTACAAGGACCTGGCGTGGAAGCACGGCAACATCCACCTGTCGGCTCCCTGCATCTACTCCGAGGTGATGGAGGCGCTCCGGCTACTGCCGGGCCTGTCCTTCCTCAACCTGGGCAGCGGGACGGGGTACCTCAGCACCATGGTCGGCCTCATCATAGGTTGGTACAGTAGTACTGTTGTTGTTGTTGTTGTTGTTGTTATTATGTTCCCCGTTTCCTGGTCGTTGATGTGATGTTATGATTGTTAGGGTTCGTCTACTGTGAAAGGGACACTCGCACATCGGAGCTGTAGTGCCGGGTGCGTCTGATAGTTATCTGGATTGATTTGAGGAAAGAAAAAGTCCCGCGCTCAGCAACTTGCAACGCCGCGCCTTGTTTTATTAATAGATTTATTGTATTTAACCTTTATTTAACCCTTGAGATTAAAATCTCTTTTTGGAGGGAGACCTGGCCAAGATAGCACACCAGTACAAGTACAAGGTTACAACATGATAGAATAGAGCATGTCAAAACAGACAAGGAACAGTGAAGACAATAGAGCACGATAACACCGACAACAGATACATAAACTATCCAATAAACGATACAGATACATACTATAAAATCCAGTTTAGGAATAGCAATTGCACTCTTCAGTTACACAGCTTTTTATCAGAGCTTCGAGCTCTCCCAGGGAGACGAAACCATGAAGCTGTCGTGTGTTCGGGACGTTATTCCAGACCCATTTTGTCATGATCATGATAACATGGTACAAGTCCCCTCTATACAAAAGTCCTGTTTTGTATAGAGTGTTATGTGTTAGATGTTAGCTATTCCAACGTTGAGGTTTCATTGCTGAATACAGAAACGCTCTCACAAATCTCCATGATGGTGATGACACATGATTGTGATGTTCAATACGAATGATTGGCATTGCTATACGGGGCCTGACCTAGCCCTGTTTACAAAACGAGTAGTGATTAGGCATGAATGGTCCCACTCAAATAGGTGCACCGAACGCCCTTAAGTTCTCGCTCTGAAGCGACTGGGAATGCGTTGTGTTTCTGAAGGGCCCTTCGGTGTGAACCACGGCGTGGAGCTCCACAAGGACGTGGTGGAATACGCCCGGGAGAAGCTGGAGGACTTCATAAAGAACAGCGACAGCTTTGACAAGTGAGTACACGCCTTGCGCAACACCTCGCGCCATTAGACGGCAGTTAGCAACTGCTAGTGCTAGCGGCATGAGTATTTTTTTCTTCTTCTTCTTTACCTTGTTGCTTTTCCTCCTGTTAAGACTTGCAAATTAAATGATACAAATGTGTTACATTCCTTTTTTTTTTTGGCATAATTCTCTCACAGTTAAATCTGTTAGCGGTGTGAAACTCAAATCCCGAGAGAGGGAGGGAGGGGGTGGGGGGAATATATAGCTGGGGTTGCGTTTTGCCGACTGTACTGTATGAAATAATTCATGTCACCGTTATCCGGTTGCAGGTTTGAGTTCTGCGAGCCTGTTTTTGTGGTCGGGAACTGCCTGGAGATCTCCGCAGACAGTCACCAGTATGATCGCATCTACTGTGGTGCGGGCGTGCAGAAGGATCATGAAAATTACATGAAAGTACTGCTTAAAATCGGAGGCGTTCTGGTGATGCCTATAGAGGACCAGGTAAGTGGTACAAGGGCCCTGAATAATGCACAATAAACACAGCAGTCATTGATATTCATAATGCTGACCCGCGAGGAACGACACGGTGGAATAGTTCTGGCCGGCGAGACTTGTTATGAAACATTCTCATGCATTATTGAACCGCCAGAGCTCGTGGACTATTGCAGCTGGGGAAAAGGAAATAGAGGTGTATTAAAAATACATTTCTCTTTTTCTTTTGTTTTACTTTCCTTTTTTTGAAAGAAGATGTTAAATGTTTGAGTATATCGGCACCTGGGGATTCAGCGTAAAAGGGCATAAAGGGCATGGCATGCTTGGCACACGCTGTGCTCTGCTGCTAGAAGCCCAGACTTTATTTAAACCCCAACACTTCCTGCAGACCCTGAACCGAGCAGGGGCCGTATACCCCAAAACCTTGGGTTAACTTGGCTGCCTTGCTTTATCTTAAGTTTAAGTTTCTTTTGTATAACCCTTTGTTGCAAGGGCTAGCATTAAAAGGGGCTCCACAGGCCCAGATTTGACGACGCCCCCTAACCCTAAACCTGTAAAAGGGCAATGAAAAACCTCCCCAACACCCATTAGAAAGAAGGAGTGCTGATTGGTTTTCCTGGCACCAACATACCAATACAAATTCCTTGTATGGGTATCACCTACTATAAATCATTTTCTGACATAGTAGTAGTAGTAGATTATAATAAAATGCGTAAAATTAAGGTCAAAGCTTCCATTACAGACATCTTCAAGCCCTCTATCAAGATGCACACACACACACACACACGGTTATTGTTGTTTTGTATGTATCTGTATTTTGGTCTGTGTTGGATTCTTGTCTCCAGCTGACCCAGATAACCAGGACCGGTCAGTGCACATGGGAGAGTAAAAACATCTTAGCCGTGTCCTTCGCTCCCCTGGTCCAGCAGAGCAGAGCGGATGGAGACAAACCTGATTCTGTCCAACTGCGTGAGTCCACAATACAATACCTCTTCTCTTTCTCTTCTCCTCTCGTCTTCTCCTCTTCTCACCAAGATGTATCTCGCCTCCAAAGTGTTATGTAGTTATTTTATATTCAAAACACTGCATTCAAATTGAGATGTGTTCTAATTCTACTGCCAAAGAAGCAGTTAGACTGGCTTTACAAAGACTGTGACTTAATGACGGTGGTCAAATCCTGCAGATGATGCAACAATTTTGTGAAACTTTTGTATTTTTCTTGTTTTGTTTGTGTACTTCACACGTGTCCCTCTCAAAGGAGCATCCTGTTATAACCACCTTCGTCTTTCTTCTTCATGTCTTTGTTGTTGTTGTTGTTCTCCTGCAGCCCCCGTGAGCGTCCGGAGCCTCCAGGACCTGTCCCGGATCTACATCCGTCGCACGCTGAGGTGTCTGGGGGACGACAGAGAGGGCCGGGACCCGGGGCCCACGCAGCGGGCGCCGCCCCAGAAGCGCAAGCGGCGCAGGCGCTGCAGAAGGCGTCGCATCAGCGCCTACGTGTTTGTCGGCAATCAGCTGATACCCCAAACTATGGGGAGCGAGGAGGAGGAGGAGGAGGAGGAGGAGGGCGGGGGGCAGACCGGGGTGGAGCACAGGAAGCTTGGCGCCGGGGAGGAGGTGGTGGAGGATGAGGAGGCGGCGGCGGTGGAGGAGGAGGAGGAGGCAGCGGAGAGGGAGAGGGATATGGGCGAGGCAGAGATCCTGAAGCAAGCGAACGTGTTAAGAGACCAAATAATGGCCCTCCCGTTGCCCGAGTCGCTGAAGGCGTATCTGCTGTATCACCGGGAGAAGTAGCCCATTCACTTAGTGTCTGGCGGTAATGACCGCCGCAGCTCCTGCTGAAATGCTTTTCCCTCTCTCTCTCTTTCTCCCCCACTCTCACCTTCTTTTTTTTCTGTTACAAATGTAGCATTATTTCCATTCCAGTCTTGATGGCGAAACCCGCGGTGGAGAAACACTTTGTAGTAGATGATATTGGGATGATGATGAGACGATGGTCATCATGGCAAGTTTCCGACGTTTTTGTTTTTATTTTCAAATAAAAAAACTATGTACAAAGAAGAGAAGAAACATCTACTTAAGGTGAACCGGATGGCGGATTCATATTTTGGTACCCTGTGAATGAATGACTGCAGGAATGTTGCAAGGTAAAAAAAATAAGAATCTTCTTATATTTGTTAAGAATACCATCATGGGAATATCAATGTGGAGTGTGTGTGTGGTTGATGGCTGGTTTAAGCAGCCTCACCTGGTCGGAGTCAGACTGATTAGACTCTGGGGCTGCTGGGTGAGGCTGCACACCTGTGGGGCGTTGGCCAATAAAGACCCACAGGTTAAACCAGCTATCAATCACACACACTCCACAATCAAACGAGACTTATTGCACCTTTTCTAGAAACTTAAAGCTATATCTGGCAATTTAAAGATGCTCACTGGAGCAACAATACTTAATACCCTTGTTTGCCCTTTCATTTGAAAGGCTTTAAGTACTGTGTTATTGTATAATCACCAGTTCATTTTCAGTTCCACCTTTAGTACACAAAGCGTGAGAATGAGGTCACATGAGTTTATTTTTCACTTTTATTCTCATTTTCCGTTATTTAGTTTGCCTGTAGGTAACTACCATTTAAATACTGGTGATTATACATTTTAAGTTAGGCTTTCTGTTTCATTTGAGCGTTGTATTGAGTGCCTGTACACAAGGCACAGATGGCCTCTCGTGGTTGTTTTTTGCTTTTCTTTTATTCATTTGCTGAGCCAAATAATAAAAAGAAATATAAATTATGGAATTGTGGGTTAAGGATCTCATGTTGATTCTCAACTAGCTTTAATAAATAAAGAAAAGGAAAAGATTTCAGGGCAGGACTCCCAATTGAAAACCGAGTGATTTAAAATGTTCTGACAGGCGAAAAACTCCCTAACACCCTTTTTTATTCAAACGATACAAAATCCTCATAATGGCGGATTTTGAAGCCTTTTGTACTCTGGACAGCAGATGTGTCCACCCAAGCACCTTCTTCTTTATTCTGACACTTAAAAGAAAACGAGGTGCCATCTTTTTATTTTGGGCCTCATTTATATTGCAGAACAAGGATGTGAATGGATGCGAGTCTGTCCAGAACTCTCCTGGCAGTGATGAGCATCTAATGCCAGCGTAACCAATCACGGCAGGATGACAGCCAGCTCTCTTCTGTGGCACAATTTATCCAATTGATCCCAAAGTCAACATTCCATAACGATAGCACACGACACACCACTGACATGTCATGTTTCATTTGTGTATATGCTTTTTTTTTTTTTTATATAATGGATTTTCCTCCTTTTCCTTTGACTGGCTTGCTTTAGTAGTAGTAGTTGTAGTAGCAGTAACAAGAGCTGAGTTGAATGTTATGTTATGAATTATAACCGGTATAAAAGTGGTGTAAATGTATGAGTTGCGTTTGGTTCGTTCTAGCGCCCCCTCTTGCTGTACTGTATAATGACACTGGGAAATCATGTCTGTATAGATGGACTCTCTACTGCTGTTCTGTTCATGAGATACACATGTTAGTCCTCATTTGCTCTGATGACATGTACATTTGTTTGGGTTTGTAATGAATGGGGTGCGTGGTGTGGTGTGCGTGCGCATATGTGTATGCCAGCGTGTACGCCCGTTTGTTTGTTAATGTTTATTCCGGTTTATAAACTCTGTGGAAAGCTTTTCACATTAGCAATAATACGTTCCTCATCACGACTAACAATTACCACTAACCACCAAATTGATTTTTATAGTGTTCATTGAAGATGCAGTGATACAAGTACTATTTTATATGTTAGCGCAATTACAAAGTAATATCTCAAGTTGTATTTTTCTTTAGGTGTTGAAATCAGCGAGGCTTTAGTTAAGGCTCTTGCTGACCCCCAACGATCGGATAGGATTGATCACAAAACGGCACTCGGTGAAGTCTAGTTCCTCGTACCGAGCCAGGACTGTTGTGTCATTTATCAGGGCTATGCTGATTACTGATAGTGTGCAGTTCATTTTGAAATTGTGTTGTTCCCTCTGTACGTGTTTGGCACAAAATAAAGGTCACAATCACATCCTACCCGCCTTGTGTTATTGACTTCTTCATCTCATCTGTTCCTGGGTCTCATGCGTCAGGGAGCTATTGCTTGGTGCTGGAATCAAGAGTTGATGAGCAAATACGACGACTGATTGATATTCTCACGGAGAAATGATTGTTTTTTGTAAGGTGTGGCTGTTTTGAATGCTGTGTGTTTGTATTTATGTGCTGTTGAGCAAGGACGGGCAATGATCTGTCACAAATACTGTATGTACCCCAATGAAAGTATAAAAACAAATAAATGTGTTTTTATTTGGCTAGTGGCTACCCATAATAGTAGTACTTTTAAGTACTTAGTTGAAACATAAGAATACCCTCAAAATGTACAAGAAATAGTTTGACTGATGTCAGGTTTCATCTATGTGTCCACATTGTCAATGACAAATAAGCCTGGTCTTATAAAACGTCTCATTTATTAATTTATTACACAACATATTTGTTAATAAAACAGGTGTAATCAGCAAAAAAATAAGTCGTCTCGATCCTCGTGTTCTAAGGTGGATGCAGTCAAGCTTGTTTTAAAGCACGAAAAGCCTCGCTCAGACTTTCCCTTTGCATAGACTCCACACACACACACACACACACACACACACACACACACACACACACACACCACCACCACTGTTCTTCCCACTGACACTTGTGTCAGCTGAACACGCACACATGAAGCACTTGGCTGAATCTATTTAATTTTCCATTTTCTGGAGGTCACCCACCCGTGGTCTCTCTCTCTCTCTCGCTCTCTCTCTCTCCCGCTCTAGGCCTACTTTAGGAAATGGAAGGTAAGAGGCATGACTAACTGCACTAATTGACACCATGTCACTTTTGAAACATGTCAGGATTTTGAAGTTTGCTCGTCACTTCGATGTTTAAAAAACATAGTTCAGGAACGGTACGATGTAATATTTAAAAAGGCATCCGCGACCTCTTAGGGGGTCACGGTGCTACTTAGGTTCCTTGTGGTGTGTCTCCTAACTTTCACACCAACATGCCAACAGTTTTTTTATTTTTCATATAATAATAATATTTTTTTTACTATATACACGCTAAATTGAAAAAGTGAAGATATTTATAAAATACACGAGGGTACTTTGTTCTTTAACCTTGGTCCATGGGGCGAAGGATAGTAGGTAAGAGAATAAACACGACCTTGTTACTGGTGCACGACAAATGAACAAAATTCCATAATCCCGAATGGCAACCCCTCAAGTAATCCCGATGAGTCGTTATACTTTTGAGTTCATTTGAACGTCAGTGTTTATTTACATAATCAAGGGTGAAAAAAAATCCCCAGCAGGTGTCTTGTTTTTTTCTAACCAAAATAATTTTTATAAATGGATACAGACGAGAAATGTTCATATAGCCGTCCTTGGTGACTACCGTGCTGCTTTACCGAATTAACGCCAATTTGCTGTGAATCTGGTGCTTTATGTACTGACGCTGTATGACACTGTATGACGCTGTATGACGCTGTATGACTCTGTATGACGCTGTATGACTCTGTATGATTCTGTATGACGCTGTATGACGCTGTATGACGCTGTATGACTGTATGACGCTGTATGACGCTGTATGACGCTGTATGACACTGTATGACGCTGTATGACACTGTATGACGCTGTATGACGCTGTATGACTCTGTATGACGCTGTATGACGCTGTATGACGCTGTATGACACTGTATGACGCTGTATGACGCTGTATGACACTGTATGACGCTGTATGACGCTGTATGACACTGTATGACGCTGTATGACACTGTATGACGCTGTATGACGCTGTATGACGCTGTATGACGCTGTATGACGCTGTATGACACTGTATGATGCTGTATGCGAGTATGTAAATGATCGTGGTCGATGGTTTTACCTGATTGGACAAACTCCTGATTGGATTCATTTTAATCAAAGCATCACACACACACGCCAGCGCACACGCACACGCACACACACACACACACACACACACACACAGCTAATTAACACACTTATCCCACATAGATGGGCTCATATAGACAGTGATTCTTAAAGGTAATGTATGGGATATAATTTGACTCCATGTGTAAAGTCACGGTTCAAAAGGTACTTCATTGTACGGTCACACGTCCAGTTTGCACTTAATGAACAACAAATTGAAACAAATCCTATCGGAAACCAAAGCCAAATCCTTGTGGTCAATATTTAGAAGAATTGCTGCTTCAACAGAGAAAGAAGAGGTTGATTTTGGCATCTATACCGAACATGTATTTCTGTTGTGTTTTGCTAGAACTAGAAGACTTTCTCTACATTTAAAAGGATACCGTGTAAGAAAGTGAGCCTTTGATTTAGCTTTAAGCTACAAAAGCAACACAAAGAGAACACGTAATACCTGCGTTTCACGGTGTGATTTCAAGAACAAACATTGAATTCATTAAGTGCGGGGAGTATGTAAAGCTAAATAGTTCATCTAGAAGCATGGCCAACAGTCAACGAACCAAACAAACAAGCAGGAAAACAAATAGATGAAGACATATCGCCATTTGGGAACACAGTGGGGGAAAGAAAGCAGGCTGGAGAAACATAGAAAATCACACTTCTTTAGTGTGAATAACACAGTTATTTAGTGTCCACCTTGATGTGCAGGTCCATGAAGAAACTCCAGCTGGAAAAATGATCTCCAGAGAGAAAAGAGTGTCATATTTATCCGCAGAGGATAAAGTCTCTCATTAAAATAACTCCACTCTGAGATATATAATTCATCCATATATTTTCACCTTCACAACCGAGCGTCTCTCTTATTCCCTTTCGTATTCGGGCCAGGGCACCGGATAAGTGCAGTGTCATAAAAAGCAGGGGGGGGGGGTAGGTAGATAGACAGAGTGGATAGGCAGCAGTGCCTGTCAAGTGGCATACTTGAGTTTGGATGTCTGTGAATTACACGAGATCGTGGCTAGCGAGGGGATGCCCGTGCCCACCGCCGCCGTGCCGTGGCTCCCCGCGAACATGGGGTCCAGGCACGCCACTTTGGCAGCAAAAAATGCGTGGATGCAATGGAGCACGGCGAAGAGATTGGAGAATTCCAGCTCCTGGTACAGACGGATAAATAAGTCAAATGTAACAAAAATCAATATTGGTCAGAGATTCACTTACTGTACTGTAACCTTGTTAGTGTGACATGCATGTGGACGTATATGCTCCTGGCCAAACAGAATTATACGACTCGTTTTTTTTTGTTTTTTGTGTGTTACCTTGGCTTCGATAGCTTTTGAGTCTTGGTTTTGGAACAGGAATTTGATCTTGCTTTTCCCGTCGTCGGATGATCCTTTGAGTTGGGAGAACTTGTATCTCCATAGCACTGCCTGCAGGTACGAAAGAATGGGGACACTTCATGAGGATTGCATCTGTCCAAATAACCGATTCTTCTGTATTCATCTTCGTCCATTAGCAAATGAATGTCATCCAAGCTCAGACGGCTGAGAAAATACAACGAACAAGGCTGAGTAATTCACAATCTAGCATTTAGCTAGAAAGTGGATGAGGAATATTAGAACATATTTTGACAGAAGAAAAAAACAGAGAAAAAAACTGTTGTTATGGTGCTAGAGATCCGTCGCCCTCATAATACATGTAACACATAACAAGCAACACAACAACAAGCTCTTGTTCAAAGAGCAGCTCTCACAGAGGGGGCTGTTAAAGTCAGTCCATCTTTGTCGGCCACAGGCACCGGCGAGACAACAGTTTACTGTACAGTCGAAGGAAAAGAGTTAGCGGCAGCAGACAGCCAACAGTGAAACCGGGGGAAAGGGGAAGACGTTATGGGCTTGTTAACGCTTTTGTTTAGTTTCTCAAATTACAACTGAAATGTAACAACACTTCTCAGTCAGAAGCACGCCAATATTTGGCTTTAAATTTGCGCAAACGCACATACACACCATGGATGTTACTGTGCCATAACCAGTTATCCTAATGAATTGTGGGTGTTTTTCTTGGACTTGGTTTGTCTCTGTAAACAATACGCTGGCACCGTTCTAACAGTTATTGCTCCCATATTGGAAGAATTAGGTGTGAGTACAATATGGTGGGGCTTGTCTCTCTCTCTCTCTCTCTCTCTGTCCACATTACTGGTGGAGGACTAGACTAGACTTTGGGGAGAGGCCAAAATGAAGTGACAGGTTGGAGCATCAGGGAACCAGCCGTGAAAACAGAATGTGCTCCCTCACTCAAAGTGCATACGGTGCAGTATCACTTAGCATGACCAAAAGCAAAAAAAGAAGACACAAAAAAAAGCTGGAGCAATCACACTAATTGAGGAAGTGGCGACTGTTATCCTTGGACTGTGATTGGTTCATTCTTAATTGACCCGTTGAATTGAATCGATGGCGCGTCTCGAACTGACCTTGGAGGCGGCGTCGAAGCAGACGAAGCCCATGCTGAAGTCCATGGTGAGGCCCATGAGGTGGCGCTCCATGATGCAGGCATATGTTTTACACTGTCAAGCGCAGGGAGAACAAGATGTAACAAGCACCAGGGGCTTCCATTGGCCGTGTTCCTACTTTCGCTTCACTGAACATGTCAAAAGTAGAAATCTAATTCTTTTTTTTCCCCGGTACAACGAGAACAACAACAACATGGGTGGAGAGACCTTCCCCTCATGGCAGATTAAAGCCATCGCTATTCACACACACACACACACACACACACACACACACACACAACAAACCTGTATTCTCTCCACCTCCAGGAACGTTGCCATCTGAAAAGCCTTCTCCCAGGTGAGCAGTTCGCATTCCAGCTCCACGCTGTAAAACAAGTCCTCGCCGGTCTCCGTCTGAACGCTGAAGCAGTGTTTCCTCTTGTCCAGAAGGTCTTTATCCTGGTACAGCAGAGCAAACGCTGATATGCTGATCAGGTACAGATGGGCACGGCCATTTGGACACCAGGCAAAGAGGCGGCGATGCAAACGTTGAAACTTAATGAGTTTGAGCTTTCGTTATTTTTTTATCTCTCTGAAGCTTTGTGTGTAAGCCTGGGTGACGCTGGAAGACCCGGTGAAAGGTAGTGGAACATGTGCCAAGCCAGACGTTAGCTGACTCTAGCTTATGCTGGGGCTTAGCTGTAATGAGCAAACGACATCGCCGCTATGAGGCTAGTTTTGGTGAGCAATAGCCCAATTGCGCGTCTGAATCGTCGGCAATGTAATTGGACAAAAGAGGTCTCGACACTTTTTTTTTTACAATACAATCTCAAAGGATTCTGTGGCGATTCTTTTTTCAGTTGTAGCCGGACTCTCACTTTCATAACCATTTCTAGTTTCTTGTCTCACCAGAAGTTGGTACACAAAGTTGTGTGTTCTAGTCTTCCTCTAAATATTTAAAGGGGGCCTGTGGTGCAGAGGAGATACCATACCTTTAGAACCTTGCACATGATTTCATACACAGTGAAGGTTTTCTCTGCTCTGGTCCAGTCCCATGTTGTTACCTGAAACAGGCCACGTTAACGTTACGCTCTTGGACCTCATGCATTTACAAACAGTATAAAATATATATATGAATTCCATAGAAAGGCTATTTCAGGTGAGGCTCCCGCCGTCGGACAATTCTAAAATACAAATGTGAACGCTTCCGAGATGTATAGTATATGTTGTGAGTGTACGTCCCTGAAGACAGTCTCGCACACAGTTTGCATACTGATTTCTCGAATTCAATTTCAGTCCAACATTTGGAGGTAGCCGTCTTGCCTCGTGTAAAGCCAGAGGTAATACCCCATGTATTGTTCCAAATAGATGCCATGGAAACAATGTGACAGTGGAAGCACACAGATCATTTGTTACATGTTGTCTACACAGTCTGATCACAAGAGGTTGCCCAGGTCACTGGAGACGTGTGAAGTCACATTAATGCATGATAGTCAGGATACAAGACATCAAGTCTATATAGATGGTATAACCTAATATAATCTATTTACCGTTTCGTAGATTTTGTTCACCCAAAGCCAATTAGTGATTTTTCTTTGTGGATACATGTCATTAATGAGCAAATTAATGAGGGATAGGCTTATTACTCAAATGATTGAAGGATGCAGGATTCATTATCTGCTTGTGAATCTATAGATAATTTTTCCTGTCCTGAATGTGAATATGGATAATAGATGGATAATATTATCTTAGTATGATGTGGGACCTCAAGTCGTACAGACAGAAGAAGGACATATGAGCTACACCTAAATGTCCTCTTCCCTTGACACCAGGTGCAGACCAACTTTTCTAATTACAATATCACACCCCCGTCCAAGCCTACATTACTGCAGAGAAAAACCCTAATGACCCAGTGTTGCTATTTGGGAGCAGTATTATACCATTGTATTTTTATTCATAATAGGAATCTCTCATATTTATTCATGAACTGGTAAATAAATATGTTGTTATTTGAAAAGTCACATTCGAATGGATGAAAGTCAATATGAACTACCTCTATTTGCACATTCGAGCATTGTCAACAGTCTCAAAAATGGAGTATTGTATTTCTGCTTGCAACAGTTGCAAACCGATACAGCCACAATACAAACAATCACGATCACCATAAAAACAACCGCGACACACACAAAACAACACGATTTGTACAGGTAGTCACACATCTTTCACTGACGCTAATTCGATTTTTTTTTAACACCACGTTAACACTTCATAGCCAACGTGAGACGGATCAACACATATTTCAAACAGCCTTTGAAACCTTTTTATGTTGCTTTTCTGGAGGTGTTTTTTTTGGACAACGGGGATATAAAGAGAAAGTCTTACTGGAGGAGCTGAGAATTTGAAGAGCGAAGATCCCCTTAAGGCAAGGAACTTAGGTGTGTACATTCGATCCTGCACCGAGTCCATCTCCTTCTCATCCACCCAGCCCATGTAGATGATCTAGCAGACAACAAGGCGATGGTGTTACTGCTTCATATAGAGGGTTTATGATCAACAAGGAGATGTTGTTACTGCTTCATATAGAGGGTTTATAATCAACAAGGAGATGTTGTTACTGCTTCATATAGAGGGTTTATAATCAATAAGGATATGGTGTTAATGAAGACTTTATATAGAGGGTTTATAATCAATGAGGAGATGTTGTTACTGCACACTTTATATATAGGGTTTATAATCAATAAGGATATTATGTTAATGTAGACTTTATATAGAGGGTTTAAAAACCATAAGGAGATGATGTTAATGTGGACTTTATAAGGTTTATGAACAATAAGGACAATTATATCGGTATTAACATGGTAGTTAGTAGTATTGACAAAGTAGTTGCAAAAATGTGTGTGACTGTAGGCCAAGCTGTGAGAGCATCCAGGGCAAAAACAACGTGGGCGGAGGACTTGCTCACAAGAAGTGACAAGAAGCAAAGTGAAGTCTGCAATATCGGGTGGGGCCGGGCTCACTGTACGCCAACACATCAGCTAGAACCACAGGTTGACTATAGAGACAGAGAGACACACGGCGATGCACTCGCTCCCCCCCCCCCCCGCCCCCCCAAAGCATGAGCATTCACCGCCATCTGAAGCGTCTCATGTAAAGTGGTCGCTTGTTCTTCCCTCCGTGGATGTTTTGACGCTTTGATGTCAGCCGTGAGTGAAAAATACCGGGTTTGAGCGCTCCCCGTTAATGTCGTTTAATTGCTCAAGACTAAATGGTTTTTTTTCTCCATTTCCTCATAGGAGCCGGGTGGTGGGTGGTGGGTGCATTAGAAGGGTAGGGAGACGGGGGTGGGGGTGGTGGGGGAGGGGGGGGGCGTAGCTGTTCAAATATTTATGGAACACACCGTTTTACACACGCACGCCCGTAATAAACGTTGACACTGGCAGTTGGCTGAGTAAGGGCACTTTTTAGTAATGATTTCGCAGTGGGCGGTCACTGGCATGATGCAAAACCGCCTTCCCCCATTGCAATAGCAAACAACAACGCACCGGGAAAACAACTGTAAAAAAAAGCACTGCATTTGTGGATTGAGAGAGAGAGAGAATAAGAACACATATGTATGCATAAAATGAAAGCAACTGCTGTCTTACCTGCTGGTTGACTGGGAAATTTCGGTTGATCTTCTTCACCTGTTAAAATGCATCCACGTGATCGTCAATGTAAGAAAAGCGTTTGCATAAAACGCAATAAGATATGCATTTCTTTTTCTCTGCCGCTAGCGACGTGAGGGGATGCATTTCTGGCACCATATTGTAATTTATTCAAATCTCCTAATTCTTTAAGATCCACGGCGCGTGATAAAGAACGGGCTCAGCAGGTATTGTTTGACAGGCAGTGTCGACTATAAGTGTTAGCATTCCTTAACGCTGCTCGCAGCGGCTACCGCTAAGAACCACTTTATTCATTGGACGTATGCAAATTACAAAATGAATTAGGTAGATTTCCAAGTACCCCCAAAAAAAAGGATAAATCCATTCTCTCTCCATACTAATAAAGGCAAGAGAGCCAGTGAGAGAGCAGTGAAGCTTTAAATTAAACCGTCCTGCCCGGATCACAGGTATCAAGACTCTTAATCCACACCATACTACCAATATAACACTCCCTCATAGGCACATATAGGACAGTAAATTAAGAACCCTGGCATACAGTTCCCACATCCCCGCTTTTCTCAATGGAAACCATAAACAACCGCCCGCTGAAGCGCCATCGATCCGCTGGGGCTCGGCGGAGGAAACGTGATGCTCCATCATGAAGGCTTTAGTGGAAGCAGTTTAAAAAAAACAGTGTTACGATAGTGTTACTGCGGTCAAGAAGACATGGGAAGAATGTGGACCACCATTATTAAAGGTCAGGGCATGTCTGGATTATTATGTATATATATATATATATAATAATAATAAAATAAGAATAAAATAGCCAGACATCTGTGTGCTTTCAGAGATCAGGTCAGGTTTTTTTAATGTAATTTTGCAGCACTATGCTCAGTGTGGTGTTGTACGGTCCTCACTTAGTCTTTTTCAATTACCCCGCTCCCAATTAGAGACCCAGTCCTCTTGTACACCCACCAGTCCATTGGACCACATTATGATTACAACTCCATGTCTCTAAGAACTAGCACAGCCCGATGGCCAGTCTTCCTGCTGTGCGGTCACCCGAGGCATCAAACAGCGTTCTCTTTTTTTTATTTATTGCTGGGTTTTTAGTTTTTAAATAAATTAAAAAATAAACGAGGGAGCGAGCATCCGCTGTCAACAACATTAAATATACCCAATAATTCAGGAGAGCAGATATTGGTGTCGAGTATATATGGTAAAATGTACTTCTTTTATTCTATATTTCATGGTATATAGGTCATTTTAAGGCATCGCTCTGTTCACTAAACCATGCAAGCTGCTTCCCATTTATCATCTTAGCAAGAACAATGGCTGTCCCATTGCAAAGATGTTCCTCAAACTGTGGTGGAGTGTCTCATGAGTTATTTTCGTTCCTGCATGCTGACTCTTGGTATTGTTATTAGTGCATAATACATTATGCTAAATTATCAATACAAGTACATGGATTTAGCTCGAGGGAGTGCGCTATACCACACCGCCACAGTTTATTGTGACCCCGGGCGGTAAAACAAAACATTAGTATGCGTCAAACTACTCTCGTTTTGTCACACTTCCCATTAACACTGAAATAACACCACACCTCTAAATACAAATAAGAAATGTATGTACACATCGTCGTCTCGCCTCTACTCACATTGTGCTTGGTGAGGCCGGAGATGCTGCTGGCGACTGCTTGCAGCCAGTCCAAGCAGTCTTCAGCTGTAGGACACTGAATGACTCCGCTACAGATTCCATCTACGGCTATGACTTGAAAGGCATTTTTCCTAAAAGAAAACCAAAAAAAATTAGCTAGCATTAAGAATTGGATCAGTTTCAAAACAAAGCAATAATTAAAGCATTGATCACTTAACAGACATGTTACAGCCTTTCTGGAACTGGATTCTGGAACTGGAAATAACCAGCAGCCACACTATGTTTTATATTATCGTAAATTGTTCCCACGATTCTGTTAATGATAATTAAAAGAAACTCTTTGGCGTTATAAAAAGATATAAAACATTAGGGACGGGACTCGGAAGGGACCTCACGATACGCTATTGCAGTGATTTTTGAGTGCCGATACGATTTGATTCTGTAAAAATTGCGATACAATATCCCGATTTGTTGTGTGATTTGATCTTTTATGTGGTTTAACCTATGGGTTGGGGTTTGGGTTCCACAGGTTCGTCGGTGTCAACCATTTTATTTTTTATATGAAAGTGGCTGAACAGTTGATGCGAATCAACTACAGGCGAATACACTGTCGCGTCCTCTGTAGGATGGTACCATTAATATGTTTCCACAACGATTACATTGACGTTTCTGGCTTACATTTTTTTTCCAATTTGTGAGTCAACCCAAAGCAAAGAATCCCGATACTCAATCGGGATTCGGGATCGGAATCAATTTTTTCCCCCACCCCTATAAAACATATTTACATCTTGCATTCACAGCTCACAGACCCTGAATTGTCATATTGACTATTCTCTGCTGTATATAACAAAACAAAACACAACAGTGATCTTCCAGCATTTCACCATCATAAAGAATCCAACGAGAACCTTCACAGGAAATGACATCGAGGGCATCGCTCACCCTATGCTGTCGTCACCACGGTGACAAGAGCTCTTACCTGCAGACGTCAGAGCCCGGGACGTGCTGCGTCAGGCGGGAGTGGAGCAGCGGGATGAGCCGTAGGTCCACCCACCTCTTCTCCCAGCGGAGCCCCGGGGACGTGGGCCAGGAGGAGCACGACAGCGTGTCCTACGGGAGAGGAGGAAGAAAAGGGGGAGGAGGAGCAGGAGGAGGAAGAGGAGGAACAAGAGGAGGAGGAGGAGGAAGAGGAAGAGGAGGAGGAGGAGGAGGAGAAGGAACAAGAGGAGGAGGAAGAGGAGGAGGAGGAGGAGCAGGAGGAGGAGGAGGAACAAGAGTGTTTAGGGTGTTTGACTCCCGGCCCAAAGTGTCCTGATCCTGCCCCAAACCCACATGCACATCTTTTGTTCTCCCAGTGTGTCCTCCTTAGTGAAATAAATGAGGTAAATAAATAGGAGGAGGGGAGAGAACACCAGGTGGTTAAGCTAACAATTCATGCAATCGCAACAGGTGATACGGCAAGAGTCTCCCCCCCCCCACCACCACCACCACCACCACCGCACTGTAGAGCGAGAGAGAACAGGCGAGGGAGCCAGTGTGAATTGGAGAAGCCAGTTTCCGTTGTGACCTGCTCAAGGTTAAAGATAGAGCGGCGTCAGCGTCACGCTATGCAGACACTAGCAGTTGCGTGGAAACAACTTCCACCGGGATCCCTGTTGCGTGGTTACAAAGGGGGGGTGGAGGCGGGGGTTAGGCGTGGGGGAGGCCGTGGCGGGGGTCTAACCGTGTTATTGGGATGGTAGTTTAAATGAAGGCCGCTGTCGCACAGGGGGGAGGATGTACCGCTGCTCTGGTCACTGGGAACACCTGGGAGAGAGCGAGAGAGCCAAATGTACATCATAAGATATAGACAGTATTATATATCATATCATATCACATATCGTTACATTTTTAGTTTCTTTAATGACAAGTACTACTCCTACTCCTACTATTTCTACTACTACTACTACTACTACTACCAATAATATTCATAAATATAATACTGTATTTATATGGCACACTAATAACAGTATTTTTATAGCACCTTTCAATACAAGTAACGTAGTCATTAACTAAACAGAAGAGTTCCTCTCCTTGACTAGCTCTCCATGTGCATCGCTGTCTGTCTGCTATTACCTCAGTGGCTCTTTGTTTGTTTTGCTTTGTTTTCGCCGTCATTAGCCAATTGCTGTGTTGCGCATAACCTTTCATCATCGAGAGATGGGAATGTTCATCAGTGTAGCCGAGGCATTTATATTTCTGTATTAGTCTCTGTTTTTGTTTCTCTTTCTCTCCCTCTTACTCTGTCTGTGTTAATCTCTCTCTCTGTCTTTCTGTCTCCATCGCTCTTTCTTTCTCTCTCTCTCTTTCTTTCTCCATCTCTCTATTGCTATGTCTCCTCTCTCTCTGTCTTTCTGTCTCAATCTCTCTCTCTTTCTTTCTCCATCTCTCTTTCTTTCTCCATCTTTCTCTCACTCTGTCTCCATATCTCTCTCTCTCTCTCTCTCTCTCTCTCTCTCTCTCTCAGAGGGCCTGTTCTACTAATGTGCCTTAGAAGTTTAAGGCCACAATGACAATCAAACAGAATTGACAGGATAATACCACACAATATACAAATGGCTATTTGTCTTGTAATGGCGTAATGGCAAAAGGAGTGTAACCAGGGTTCCTCAGGTGCCTTACATGTGCAATCTTCACAGAGGGGCAATTTAAGAAAGGCCGGAGTCTTCTTTAGGAAGGAGACAGTGAGTGTCACCTCTTCGCCGGCATTTCTCAAAACCTGGACCTGCAGTTGAGGAAACGAATATTAGAGGCTTAAAACAGCTTCTTCTTCCACTGATTGCTGGCTGTGATGGATTGGATTGGACAGGTGTGCCTGTTCCCGGCAAAGAACGGTAATCCCAGATAACAGACTCATGGAGAGTTCATTTTTTAGCAATTTTGGCAAGAAGAACACGGAAGGCTTCGTTTCTATTTTTTCTTTCGGTTCAACGGATAAAAATCATAAGGTTAGAGGTTGTAAAACTGCATTTAAAACAGGAAGTATGGATTTGACATACCACTTCCTCGTGGCGATAGCTTCTGACGTTTATTCCGTTTATCTGGAAATACAAACAGGGATATTGTGATGAAACGCCAAAACACTCGGCTTCCCGCCATGTCGTTGTATTGCTATCGTTCAAATGACGACGAATGAGACACGCATACAAACTGTCTCTGCACTAAAAAACACCAGGAATAAGTCTAATGCCACTCTGTAAATGTTATGTTTGTAGACCGCAGCACGGCAGAGGGAGATCATTTTAATTATTTATCATTTTTTCCCATTCTCTGCAGCCCATACACAACTAAAATAAAGGCCAGGGAATTTGACATTTACCCAAGTGCCTCGTATTTCAACGCGATTTCGCTGACATATGGTGTATGAAATATTAAATATACACTTCACTTTGGTGAGTAGGAGGGAGAGGTGTAAACATGAAAAACATGGAATTGCATATGTCTGCCCTGTTTACCTGCAGAATGCCATCTCCAATAAAGAGAAGGCCGGAGAGTTCAGCTGGAAAGTATAGGGGGGGGAAAAAAGAAAATATATATTATTACAGAAAAAAACACCACAATAAACTTTGATTTTCATTTTAAAAAAATTCACCTTTTTGCTCTTTCGATATTTTGGATATCACTACTGGGATTTTATGCTCTGCTCCGCCCTGAAGTACAAACAGAGTTGTTAATCACAATTCACAAACCAAGACTGATGCAGACAACAGGAAAAACAACTACTTGTTTATTTTTGTACAACTGAAACCTCTGGCTACCGCCTGACAGGAGAGGGATCAAAAAGACGGTCATGCACCAAAGACAAAGTGACACGGAGACGACAAATGCTTTTGGTGGTTTTTAATTTACCTTGATGCTCAGGCCAAACCCTCCGATGGTCTGTCTTCGTATCGTTACAGTTCTCTCCTGTTAGGAGAATCATCATCAATCATTGGCTCTGTTGCAGACAAACTCCTTCAACAGTGAATAGTAAAAGAGCATTTTCAAAGGTACCTGATAAAATGAAAATGCTTTTTGACCAAACCCTGGAACATTGCAGGCTTAAAGACATTAAAAGTTAAATGGTGCAGCCTGTGGGCATTGTGGGTTTTATTAGATATCCTGTGTGTTAATCAAGAGCACATTTCATCACTTCTACTGGAATTGCTACCATTTTGCAGAGCACAACGGTCACTCCTTTTTCTTTCAAAAATTCAAAATACCGCTATTCAACGTTTTTCGTTATCCATGGCCTGAAATCACATCGAGAAATAGTGTGTCCCATTTTATCTGCACTATAATGTGATATTTGGAACGATGGTATAAGAAAACAGTAAATCAGTACTCAAAGTGTGATGACCACAAGTCAGAAAACTGGGTCACTCAATTTAAAAGCAAAGTGTTTTTCCAACATACCCGCAGGGAGGACATAGCATGCAGGGAGCAATTTCTGTTTCTGTTTTCTGAGGATTGCAATGTACTCGGGCAAACCCGACTATACCTCTCTATCTCTTTCACGCCAAAATAAAAGCTGAGATACATATTTCTCTAGATGTTGACTCAAAGGCGTTGTGGCAATAACGCAAAGTCTTCCACAAGTCAGTGGAAATGGATTTAAAATGTATGAATTCATTTCTTCCTTTATAGGAGGCCAGCAAAGGCACTGAACATAAATGTTGGCTCCGCTGAAGTGCTCTGCCATTAAAAATTGTAGACTGTATTTCTATTTTTACAAAGTTAAGTCTGTTGTTGTTGCTAACTGGTCTTCAGCATAAATCTTCATACAATTTTGGGCTATAACCATTACACACACTTTGGGATCACAACATTACAGGATCCAAAATAGCTTTTAATAACCCGGTTTGAATTATGGACAGCTTATTTGTCGAGCTCATAGACATTCAGTGTATCATCAATATTTTTATATTGTCCTCCATGCGTTATTGATTTGAACTTGTGCTCAAACACACACACACACACACACACACTCACTCACTCATAGAGCCTAATTTCGATGAGTCAGAGGAGAGAAGAATGTGTATTTATGGGACTAATTGGGTTCCTTACACTGGAGTAGAAAGGGTCTCCAGACACACAGATGACATCTTGCTCCTGAATCGTCAGAATGTCTCTGGCCAAGTGTAGTCGAATATTGAACGGCTCTTCATTACCTTCTTGCAGCAAATAAATCCCAGTCTTTGTCTGCGAAGAATCAAACTGATAAAATCATCCATCACTGAATTAATGAGCTGTGAAATGTAATGGAATTGAGAATACACTTTTGGAGAATGAACATGGAGATTATGACGCCGCCATTGGCTATGCCTGTTATGCAGTTCCTCCTTGATGACTTGCTAATGCAAATGCAAACGCTAATGCCCGAGTCAGTCAAACACGAACCTAGGAAAGTCTCTGTCAAAAATAAATGTTTTCACAAACAGTAAATCTTAAGGCATAAAACATTATTATTATTAGGGATAAAGGAGCAATTTACCTCCTCAGCCGGGTGCTCTCAAAAGAAACAATAATACATTTTATACTTCATAAAATACACATTGACAAGCAAAAAAAGACTGAAATTATTCATGTTATTCATCAACTATTCAACCTTTACGGTTCTAATATTGAAGTTGATAATTTAATCGTCAAATCTACATTCCACAATAGTCTGTGATTACTTTTTAATTCAATGAAACATCTATTTACATTTAATGATGGTAAATTAAGGATCTGTGAAATGAGGTGAATTCACTCAATGGCTTTCTCTCTCTCTCTCTCTATGCGTCTTGCCTTATGCCAAGCCCAGTAGGTGTGAGCAGTGTATGTTAGCAATGATCCATTCAAAAAATATGCTAATCCCTAATACATTTGCATTCTGCGTCGCCTTTTCTTCGCAGGCTAATTGGAATGCCGGTCCCGTCCTTGAGACTTTAGAAAGGTCTAAATAAAAAGAACCACCCTCACCTGACAGGATTACTAATGGAAAGATGCACCAGAGTCAGCATCGGTGTCACCTAAGCCACATTAGTCATCGGTTAACAAGGCAGTAGCGGAGCCTGCTATTCTTACGCTCCAAATGAGCCTCCAAAGTCCAATTGTATCTAAAATTCGGATCCACAGAGATTTGTATTAATTTAGCACTACCCCCTCCCCCACCCACCGCACCCTCAAACAAAAACATTGGAAAGTATTGTCTGTGTGTGTGTGTGTGTGTGTGCTTGCATGTATGTGTGTGTGTGTGTGTGTGTGTGGGTGTGTGTGTACATGCAAGCTTGTGTGTATGTGTTTGTACTTGCGCGTGTACTAGTATGTGTGTGAGTGCGTGTGTGTGTATGTGTGTGTGTGTACTTGTGAGAAGAGAGTTGGCAAATATGAAGGCAAGTCTCTGTGCATGTGCACGTGCACGCTCTCGTGGAGAGAGAGAGAAAGAGAGAGTGAGAGAGAGACAGAGAGAGAGAAAGAAAGAGAGAGAGAGCGAGAGAGAGACAGACAGAGAGAGCGAGATAGAAAGAGAGAGCGAGATAGAAAGAGAGAGCGAGAGAAATAGAGTGAAAGAGAGAAAGAAAGAGAGCGAGAGAGAGCAAGAGAGAGAGAGAGAGAGAGAGAGCGCTGTTAGTCGAGCAAAATGAGGGCAGTAATGCCGTCTCAGGGTCAGCGTCTAATGTTGCTTGACCTGTCTCTACAGCGTGCACCGTATGTAATTGGCCTTATCTGTGATCCCATCTCATGCCTGCCCATTAACCTTCTGTCCTTAATCTCCCCCATTATCACCCTTGTTATCACCTCCAATCAGAGACTGCGCACACATAACATGCACACACATAACACAAGGGCGTCTATACACAACACACGCCGTGCTTTTCAATATGGCAGATCTGCCTCATAATGCCTCCTGGTTCCAGATCAGAGCACTCATGAGAGTATATGATGCAGATATATTGTGTTGTGGACGAATGGACGGTCGCAATCATCTCCTAAAATGGATGTCCGGCAGAAATGCACGGAAAAACCTACCTCTTCATTTGAAGTCTTGAAATCCATGTGCTACTATGCAGGGAGGGTGAAACTGCCCTGCCAAATAAATAAATAAATAAACCTTACATTAGATACGATCGCTGTAGACTTGTCCCCCTGTGTTTTGATATGACTAATATAGAGTACATGTTCCATCACAAATGAACTGCATGGCGATTTTAAACGTGGGGAACGAGAAAATGAAGAAACAGCGAGTCACGATTGGCTGGCGAAGAGCAATGTGTGGGGCGAAGGTACAGAATGTGTAAGAGTACAATCGCCCAATCAAGGGACTGTATGAAGCTGAGTAGCAGGTACATCACATGGCTACTATTTTGATTTAGCAGCTACACGCGTATTTACAAAAGAACATTCAAGGGAAATAATTGGAACATACCGGGTTTACATGAACCTGTTCCACTCAGTCGCTATGAGACATGATTGCCTCTTGACTTGACATGAAAAAAAAAAAAAAAAAAACACGTCAGAAGAACAAAAAAGAAGAAGAGGAAGAGGAAGAAGAAGAAGAAGAGGAAGGGGGAAAAAATCCCACAGCTTACACTTAAATGATTGAACCTGCGTTAAGGAGGGAGTAGGAGGCGGGCCTCAGCAGAATGGCCCCCATGCTCTTTGTATGGAGTAGCCATTCACTAGGCGTCTGAGCCCTGGTCCAGCCCGCAGCAGAGGAGCATCCCAGATCATGGTTGTCCAGGGATGGGGAGCTACCGGGTAGAGGGTGCAGTCAACTCTCTCAACTCTTTCGCTGACAAGCCATGCAGATCCTCCCTAAGAGCCCTCTCCTCTCTCTCGCTCTCTCTCTCTCACTCTCAGCTTGGCGTATAGAGGTAGGATTACCCCTCCTCTTCTCCTAGCTAGCGAGGAAGGGCACAGTGAAGCTGCTGTGCTCTGGTGCGGTTTTATAAACTCCTGACATTGATTGGTGGCTGGGCTGCTTTAATTCCAGGTTGAGGCTTAGGCATTATTTAAATCCTTCATTTGGTTAAAGGTGGGATCCATTAGTGAGAGAGGAAATCAGTGAAATCCGCCATGAGCTGGAAAAAAAGATACAGAAAGTTCAGTTGATCTATAATTTACAGCAATACTGGTACTGGAATAAGTAATGTATGCCTAGGCTATAGTAGGAAAGGAGCAGGTTTGCTGTTTAAAAATTGAAATAATGTTGATAAAATGGAACGGCTCTTAGATGACGTGAGATGTATTCTGCCATGAAAACCAATTGTTACCATAAACACTGATTATGATTCATAAAAAAATGCAGTCATTCATACAAAATAATAGAGAGCAATCAGAAAGGACACATTTCAGAGCTCTGCTCGCGTTTTGGAAAGCTGTGGAGTTTTATGTATAAATGCAGAAGGCAATCAACATACATTTTCCTATTTTCATGCGTTTCAAAAGCTAACTGCAAGTGATCCAACCCCGAGTGTTCTGTGTTTGTTCCAATAGAAACCCTTTGAGAAATTCTTCTCGTTAGTGCGGTTTGTCGGCTGCTGTCTTGTCAAACCGCAGTCGTCTTTGTTGCCACTGTGTTTGTTATTCCCCCGAGATTAAAAAACAAATATCCACCGAAGCAATAAAAAAAGAAAAATCTAAGTGTAAGACATTGACTTGATTATAGAGCAGACTCAATGGGATCATGTGGTGGCATCCATCTCTATGTAGGCAGAAATAGGAAACAGGAAAAGCAACAAACAAAAAAGAGGCAATTAGTAATATCCAAAATAACGACTTACTCAAAATAATGATAAAGAAGAAAAAAAGTTAAAGTTTGAAGGCCTCATCCTCATCTCCCTCATGATGAGCTACACTGAGGGTTTTACATTCATTACAAACCTTCCCTGAAGCATAATTGGGTTATTGCAGCAGCCAAGAATAGTAGGCTGAAAACAAACAAAGTCCACTAGCATAGTGCTTCTTGTGTCCAGAGTGAGCCAGAACTACCAATCGAAAGACAGACAACTACTGAGGGAATGCAGGCGCAAACTTGGCAACATTTTCAGATCACATTTAAAAATGAATGCCCACTTCTTGTCACTTCGATTACAAGAAATGCATCCACGGCCTGAAGATGACTTCTAATGGCTATAGCCTCGACATTAGGCCTACCTACGTTTGTCCTTGCTGAGGTAAAAAAAAAAAGTAGAATAAATAAACTTGAGTTGAACCCTTTTAATTCTGTTTGAGTTGAAGCAGACATGAAACGCTATGGCTCGCACCACATCATCTCACGGCCGAGCAGCAAATGAACAAAAGCTAGACATTTAAAATCTCTGTCTCGTAAAAAAAACGGGGAGGCATGAAGTCATTGTGCGCGGTTAGATTGTGCGCATGACACGTGTAGACTGTGATCGTGACGTCTCCATCTCCCAGACCCTGGAGGACAGCTGGATGTACAGGATGACGGATGGCCATTCGGCCACCCAGGTGGAACAGCAGTCTGCAGGGGAGCGCTGCCACCGAACTGTAGTTTTACGACTTTAAAAGTGAGATGGCTTTCACTTTACGGTGTATTAACTCTACGACCCGGGACGCGATGGATTCTCGGATTACAGGTATTATAATTTAGTAAGAGGCGGTTATTGGTGTTATATTGTCATTATGAAACCACTCCGGTGCTGCCAGAGATTCATGTTTTATTTCACACTTCAACTAAATTCTATTCAATTATGCAGTACTCTCCGACACTAGGGCTTACTAAATGCATCTGGATTGACGGCAGAGTTAAGGCATGACAAAAGTTCACACAGTCAGACGTTTCTCCGCTTTAAACGTAGTGTTTATAATACTTGTGCGATACGCGGGTTTATATTTCACCTGGCAATTTGCATGACAACGCAATCGTGTTTGAACACTTGATCTCACCACTGGACTGAATGGGCTAATGTCTGGGGGCTACAGCACTCTATTTGTCGAGGATCTCCTTTATCTAATAAGGTGTCATTTGCGTGCTCGCACAAGTGCTACACCCCTCTGGACTGACATTCATTAAAAAAAAAAGGAGCTACAAAGTACCAGAAGGACTGTACTGTAGGGTACTACACGACTTGTGTGTGTGTGTGTGTGTGAGTGTGAGTACACGGTTCTAAACCAAGCCGTCTACTTGTCGATACGAGTCAGTGACGGCTGCCATGCCAGAGCCATTCTTGCAGCGATCAGAAACACAGGTAAATAAGTGATAGACATATTTATCGGCCCGGCCTCAAGCCTTCATCCAAGTGATGGATGGGGTTTGGTAAAGGCGCTTCCAGCTACCAGGTGTATGGCAACTTGAATCCAGAAGTGTCATGTCACAAACTCCATTCACATCATATCCTCTGGAAATCGCGAGAAGACATACAGGACATATTTCTCAGTTCTTTCTTCTTACTTTCTTCTTTTTCTTGTGAAACCAGCAGGGCCCCTAATCGAAATCAATTAATTTAGCGCCATTAGCATGCGATGCATCGGTTTGAAGCTGATGGGCGCGTAGATTGGAAGTGAAGCGTGTTATCTTACATGACCATCTTAATTAGGACGATGGGGAAACATGGGTGGTCATTACACGATGGCAGATTACAATTTGCATCCTCCCTAATTGATTTTTTGTTGTTGTACAGACAGTAACAGACAGTAATACAAAGCAGCAGCATGGAAGGGCAAGCCCTGAGATAGATGTATTTGGTAGGTATCTTCATTCGGGTACATGTTGGCACTGTGTGCGTCAACACAAAAGGATACGCAGAGATTGATAACCAGCATCATGGCTGCAAGGGGTAAACCGAAACGAAAGGCAAGAACTCAGTCAGGGGATAGAAGATGCTCCTTTACTGAATATAAACTAGGACAACGTGGAGCTTTCAATACTCCCCTACCCCCCCAAAAAAAGTAATATATTAAGTCTGGGACATCAGACTTAATATATTACAGATTATTATTATTATTATTATTATTATTATATGACACAAATCAAACTGTGAAACAAGAAACACAAGGGCTGAAGGGTACAGGAATGTTTGAGATATAATAACCTTACCGTATACAATAGGCAAATGGTATCTAAAATAAAAAGTTAATTCAACCTGACAGAGGCAATGGCACTGCTTTGTGCAATTGAATATTCTACTGTTATTGTTGTTGTTATTGTTGTCGTTCATGGGGAGAACATTAAACAATTCAACGGAAAATGCGACTAAATCTAAATCCTTTCATGTGTTTCACAATTCCCCTGCATTCTCTCTTTAGTCAACACAATGATGGTCATACAGTTTTTGTCTTCATAAGCAAAACATTGGAACTGGGTTAATTGCTGCTGGAAGCTATTTGCAATTCAAAGTTTGCATGGATTACAAACCTACAAAAAAACACACACACAACCACAAGAGTGTTTAAAAAGGCAATCTGCAAACAAACATTAACCAAACAGACAGCTTCTGTATTGACTTCCATAGGCAGCCGCCCTTAAGGTAGGAGGCAGACTTCCCACATTAATCAAATATGACCTAAAATTGTCCTGCCTGGCTAGGACACCTGAATGCTGCAAAGCATCATGGGAAACACTGCAACCCCTCTGACAAGAACCCAGTGGTAGAAGTAAAGGGGCTTATATTGTACTCAGTGCCCATGTGAGTCTCCTCCTATTCCTCTTTCTTTCCCCCCTAAATGAATCCATGTAAGCCCCCCGCAGGTTTTTCTAGTTTTTCTTTCGCAAAATCGCGTTCCACTGGTCAGCAGTGACTGGTTCTCGCTGCCATGTTTAGCGCTGCAGTCCGGATTCTCCAAATCAAGCAGGATGGCGTCTGAGGGGCATATCAATGGTGTCTATCAATAGACACCAGGAAAAGCGATATTTAAACTGCAAGACGGCTAATCCTTGGTAAACTATCTGTTTCTGTTGTGTGTGTGTGGGGCTGTGTGCCATTGGCTTTTTCGTATCGTATCGCTCTTGCATATTATCAACTAATATCACTTCCTCAAGCAGGTTACGTCCTCATGGTTAAAACATGTGCGTGAATAAGAAGCATAGGCTTAATGAAATGGAACCAAATTTGAAGTACCGCCGGGAAATAACACTGATAGGTGTAATGAGACCTGAATATTCATGACAAGGCCATTGATTGAGTTTTAAAACGGTGAGTTTTAAGTGATAAGGTGAGCAGAGGAGTGATGAGATGTAAAAGGAGAGATCTCGTCTTCTGCATATTCATAACAGTGGGGTGCCCAGGAGTTCTACAGACGCAGCGGTTGAGTGTGCACATTATGAGCGTGAGTTAACCTACATAATTGATATCAACGCATATGCTTTACTCTTTCTGACTAGGCCGCAGGATAGCACATGCTAATTGCACATCTCCAGTAAGTACTCAGTCAGCATTTTTAACCAAACTGATAATAACCAGCCAATAGTGGACCAGCGGCAGTGAGTTATCAACTACTATCAACTACAGTGCAGAGTGTAGAGTAGTAGATCATAGTGTATTGTAGTGCAGTGGTTCTCAACTGGTCCAGCCTCAGGACCCACATGGGTCATTAGACCAGTGGTTCTCAACTGGTCCAGCCTCAGGACCCACATGTGTCATTAGACCAGTGGTTCTCAACTGGTCCAGCCTCAGGGCCCACATGTGTCATTAGACACAAAAATAAAAAATGTATTTACCCTCAGGACCCACATGTGTCATTAGTCATTAAGTCACGACCCAAAAATAAAAAAATGTATTCCCCAATATTGCAGTAATCAACAATGCCTTCGTGGACTGTTAGA